>JAGDQP010004864.1:51624-70704 GCA_022664845.1 Lepisma saccharinum
CGTCTCCCATTTCACACCTTTTTAGGGCTAAAGAACTTGGCTCCACTTTTTGCACCTCTGGTGTTTTTGTTCGGATTAAACTCTTCCGAGACCGAGACAAGACTTGGTCTTTGCAGTCCATTCTAAGCCACGGCCGGCTTGTAAGTCGGGTTAGACTAAGCCAAGTCTAAGCTTGTGACCACGGTTTATGTTTGCAATCGGCCCATAATGTCCTAGATTATGTCCTAATTTTCTAATGATGAGTATTTTACACCAAGTAACTTTTTAATGTTTAACTTGTTTACATTATATGGAAATTATATTTCCATCGAGCTATACGTAACGATACTGGAGCGACTGATTAGTGTCGGAAGAGACGCCAGAGCAAATATTTAAACTCGTTTGTCCACTTCCAGTCTAATCCAATGTAGACCAAATTTTCAGTTCTAACTCGGTTTTGTACGCTTCTTATCGCTGTGCGGACCGTATTTTTTTATTTAAGTCTTAATTCTTGAGTTATTCTTATAATAGTCCTCCCTATTCTGCATCTAATAGAAAATACTGCAAATAATATTTACGTTTTCTGGAAGAAAAAAGTTATAAGTTAAAAAAAAGGGGACGCACAGCGACATCAAGCATAAAAAACTGTTAGAACTGAAAATTTGGTTCATATTGGTTTAGGCTGGAAGTGGACAGGATCCTCTCCGTTTCCTGGCTTCATATATTCATGAATATTTTAATGACAGCAGTCAGTCCAGTATCGCTTTTAGATATAGGTCATTATATATTTCTTACGGGATATTTACACTTTAGAATGATAAAAAGATGGGATTATGCCTGCAGGACGTAAGTACAGTTTTGAATAATAGAGTAACATTTCTAGTCCATGAAAATAGAGAATCATATTACTATTCTCAACAGCTTGAGTAATAATATCTTCGTGGAAAAATATGGCTGTCTGAGAAAAAAAAATGGGGTGCTTCTTCCCTTGGTAAGGAACGTCGTAAGGACTTTGGTATGGTATGGTTCAGGTTCCTTAACTTGAACATTTTTGTGGAAGCTCCTACGTCATGAAAGAATTTTATTTTTTTGTTTTTCAGAAGAAAATCCTTAAATTGAGGACACGAAAATGCTTTGAAATTATAACGTACACATGCCATATCTTTAATTGTTTCAAAATAAATAAGTTTCTATCGTTAGTCAAGGAACCCCAAGAAAAGAAGATATTTATCGATATTTTTTTTTAAATTCCCGGATCCCTTTTAAAATTCCTAAAAGGAGGACATGTCCTGGTGAAGGAGGACATCCAATCATCCTTTCAATACTAATATAGGGGAAAGGCGTACAGTACAGAACATCTTGAATTTTTTGGCTGTAACTTTGGTTTGGCTAAGCAACATAGGATGTAACAACAATTATCTGTAGTTGGTTGATTACTACTTAGTAAAAGAAAATATTATTTCTCTATAACTTAATCATAAGAATTGATTATATTGACAAAGATTGAAGAAAAAATGTCATAAATTCTATCTGTTTTATTAACAAACTTAAGATAAAGTAATATAACTGCTGAGCAAAGCAATACATTTTAATAAAAACTAAAAAAGTGTAACAGTTTCACCAACTAACTAATTGCTTGGCTTCATCAGACACACTATTGTTTTGCTCAGCACAGCTCTGACATGGAAAATATGATGAACCTCGTTTGAAATCAACGCATGGATAAAAGTGTCTATGAACAAGGAGTCTTGGACACTATGTTACTCATATAAATAATAACCACTGTAGATAAATTAAAATCACCAATTAATATTTGGGAGTGTAGGTACAAAACCAACTATATGAGAAAGCAGAAAGGAGATATTGGTATTTCTGAATTTCTCGTATCTTCTTCTTCAATGCTAACATATCATCAGTCTCATTATTTTAACCCTAAAAACTTTCAAATTAAACTTGAACGATCTTTTTCATCCTTCTTCACCTCCTAGAAAGTACCTGCCTGGAAATATTTGGTTTTGCAATTACTTAGCTCACTCATTACGTCACCATCGAGAATCGCTTTAAAACCAGAGCTATGACAGGCTTTCAAAACACATGGAGAAGATTTTCCATGTGGCCAATAGAAACATTGTGTAAATGGCTTTCTCACACTTCGAGCACATTTGTGCAGCAAACGTTTTCAAGCAACATTGAACACTATTTCGTTGTCTACTAGAATACTTGGTATTAATGCACATAACAACACCACCAGTGCGTGAAAAATCTATCTGATAAAATGCTCAGCAAAAGACCTCGGGATGTCCAAGAGGTTAGCGCGTTCACTTTCTTTGCGCGTGGTCAAGGGTCCATTTCCCGCCGGGATCTATTAAACAGCGTAGTTCGGAGTCCATTTTACCAAAAAAGGAGTACGGTTTTTAGAATCTAACCAGCTCATTGGGACGTTAATGACAGTTCGATGAATACTCAGCAAAACAATTAGAATTTGAAATATTGTTATCCAACCAAGGTTACCAGCAGACCAAACCAATGTGTTTCATTTCATTTGGCGGAAACGATATCAAGGGAGAATGTCCCTTAGCAAAGCAACAGGTCTTGTCTTAACTGGATGTTGCCATTCAGCAGTGGAAGATAAACTAGTCGAAGGCATTTGTTCGTAAAGGTATCTTCGAGTTGCTTGAAGTTCTCCTGTTTTGCGGTCTCGTAACCATCTTAAGTTGGGATTTATTTATGAATATTGAATTTTTATTTATGGTCTTTAGGCATCTAAGGCTCAGGCACGACAGGGGAGGGGAAAGGATGTTGGAAGGTGTCGGCCAGAAACTATATTGAAGGTGCCATCCCGGCATTTGCCTGGTACGTCTGAGGAAAACTCTGGAAAAACATCAGTCAAAATGGTCGGCCGCTGGGATCGAACCCAGGAGCCAACGCTCTACTACTGAACTACGGTGGCTCGGCATTTATAAATATTATAACCTGCTATCGCTAACAAAAGATACTAATTTTAAATCAAACCAATATATCAGCTTTCTAAGTGCAAGAATTGAGCACAAAGTCACACTAATCGTAATAAAGAATTAAAAAACAACAACAACAGAAAACTACTCGAGGTATGTATAGAACAGATAGGGCAGGGGAAAGGATGCCAGAAGGAGTCCTCCATGGCCTATTTTGAAGGTACCATCCAGGCATTTACCTGTTGTGACTGAAGAAAACCCTTGGAAAACCCCAGTCAGTATGGGAGTTCGCTGATATCGAACCCAGGACTAATCGAATGAGAAGGCAACCAACTGGGTAGCGGGATTTCAGTATTCATTAAACGCAGAAGGATTTTTACGTACACGTCTTTGTCTTCTGACCGAGTAAAAACCACCCTTTGAAAACAATTTGCGATGACAACCAGATAATACAGACCTAACATACGAACAAGTACTTTATGTACGGAGCGGCCGTATTTCATTTGGTAGAGCGTTGTCTTAGCAATTGGAAGGTCCTGACAACTATCCCATTGATCATCAATCCTGACTGAGGGTTTTCCGCGGATTTTTCTCAATCATAGAAGGCGAATGTCGGTGTAGTATCTACTAACCAGACCCTGGCCAACTACATTCCAATATCCTTTCCTCCACCACCTGACCCTGAGATGCCTAAAAGTCATGAATAAATTAAAATTCAAACTAGTTTTTGCAATATGGTTGTCTCGATTTCACCATGTGTTTTATCATGCCAATAAAGAGTTAGAATATAGGAAGCAAAATATCCAATTTGGTAACGCAATATGAATTTATATCATTTGGTGTCGACGCGTATTCATCATTGTCATATTCCCGATCCTATATGTCTGGGATATTAACATGTAATATTAGTTAATCTGCGATTGTTATATTCTTTTTATACACTAGTTGGTAGAACCTTTTTATTTATCACTGACCAATTAAATTAGCTATCGATTGTAATTGCTCCGAAATCCATTTCATTTACAATTTAATACAAAATGGATTTTTTCAACAACAAACACAGCCGTGCTCAAAACACTTGATGCAAGAAATATGCTAAAAAATAATTGCAAATCTCGCAATGATATAACTTTCTTTGTATGGCAGTCATCTAAACAATTGAAATTTGTCTTCACTTTTGTCATTTCATCTGAGCACCATTTAGTTACCAACCCCGATTCCCGCATGCGTCTCACTAAAGCATTTACACGGTCAATGTATGGGGAACATTTTGGAAATCCGATCACACGATGTACAATACCTAAAGTTTCACTAAGCGTATGGAAACGTTCACTGCAATAATAGCAAGGTTGCATTTTTGACGACAAATATTGCAAAATAACATTGGTGGCAATTGTCGCGAATTTTTCACCTTTCGTAATCCTCGTGAGCATTTCTTCATATTTGCCATTCACTTGGTAATTGTCACTTAAAGAGGTGAACAGTGGGTTAGACTGCAACCATGTCATATAGTATTTAGTACCACTGAGTTTAATATCCAATTTCACAAGATCGTTTAGAGTATTTATCTCAGGATAATATCGTGGAGTCGTTAAAACGCTTACAATTGCCCCACTGTATATTGACATAATTATAAGACTGAAATAGGCAAAATAAAAGAACATTATTCTCAGTGGGGCTTGCCTTGGTTGGGATACAGAAACTTGTACCGACACACTAAACATCTTAATTGCCGTGGATCCAAAATCATACTCTTGTTCTACGATGATTTGTATCAACTGGCAACATATCACTGTCACAACATACACTACAAGGATTGATACCCATACCTCAATTTTATATACGAGCAATAAAACTACCCAAGGCGGAATGCGCATACTTTTCCGCACTCTAATTTCGCAAGAGTAAATGGCGTAATACTCTGAAAACTCTATATCCTGTGTACGTTCATAATTCAATATTAAACTGCCATATGCAATATCAGCTTCCTTTCGAGCAAGATCACCTATCAACCCTGTCCAACTTCCGTTCGGATGTTTAAATCCAAATTGGCCTAATCCATTGATCCTCACAATCTTACTTGTATAGTTGATATACCTGCTCAGTACATCGAATAACTTGAACAAATAACCTCCATGTAGGTGTTCTTGTTTACGTTTTAGTAACACATATATGGGTGGGGAATCTCCATACATAGTAGCAACACGAAGTGTTTTACCTAAAACATTTGCAACTTTTAATTTGGGGATGAAAATTGCAGTGGTTTTGTTCCATGTACCGAGTGATACGTTTTGAAACACCCATGTTTGGGACGACGGATTGTACAGTAATAGAAATGCAGGTGTTAAGTGGTGCTTGAGTTCACACAAGGGTCTATGGGAATGATTGAAAGGCCGTATATAAAGTACTTCAATTCGAAGAATTGTTTTCCGTAATATCTTTGGCATATTAGCTAGAACATCATCACTGTTTAGTTCAGCTAAGAAAGATTTATAGATCACAAGACAGCTTGCTATATTGTTCCAAAGATCGGAGAGGGTTTGTTGTTGTAGTAGATCTTCCAGAAATTTCCAGTCTTTCAAAACTACAACTAACGTATTTTCATTTTTCTGCTTTTGAAATCCTTCCCACTCGCTTTTGGGAGAACCATACCTCAATTTGATGGTGGTTACTGGTATATTCATCTTTCCAAGTGTTGAATGCAGAAAGAAAAGTTGTTCCTCATTGTCTCCAAACTGAAGAAGGAAAACACTGTGTGAGTCTGAAAATAACGTTCTATACAAGTCCACAATAGTACTCGATATACTTCCGTAATTTGAATATTCTGTAGTAAGTTGACATGTGGCTTCCAGTAGCGCATTTCCTGAAGCACGTATAGCAAAAATACTTACGTAGATAATAAGTTTAATGGAATTCATCTTTCAAACAGATTTTTCTATTATTTACAACACATTAATAATTTATCGGTACATAGTATTTTCACGGTTACTTCTAACCTGGAAACTAAATTAACTATACTTTCTACAGTTGAACCTACTGTATTATAATGTAGTACACACGTGTTGCGAAAGTATGGCCCTGGTGATTAGGTAATCAACATTGATGGTAATGTGCTGATAAATTCGAAATTACTGATACAATCTAATAAATAAGAATATATTCTATATTTACAATTCAATTTGCATCAGACCGATCTTACTTACCTATCGATGTTGCAAATAAGATAGTTTGCGGAATAGCTCTTTATGCAATAGGAATCGTACAAATTGCATTTGCTTTCGTAATGAAGTAATCTTATTAATCATTCAAAGCAATATAATTATTCCAGTGATAAATGGAACAAATACTTCCGTGTTTACTTTGTAATATTTCAAAGCTTGATATAAAGCATACTTCCACGTGTTTGTTTCCACATGTTATGTATTCACCTTCTATTGCTCATGTATAATTATGTTTATTCTACTAAATTGAATTTGTTAAGAATATTGATCTAATAAGAAATGAAGTTAGTCGATTATAATTAACGCCTAGAAACATAAATAAATATGGATATAAACATAACATATAGAACAATACATTGTTTATGTAGAAATCTTGGTTATGCCTTACATTTAGTGAGAAAATGAGAACAGAATTAGGAGAGTTTAACACGCTGAAAGTTAAAAGTTGTTTCGACAATAAGAAAAATTAAAACGTCTTTAAAGTTATTGAAGGGTATTAGAAGGACGGGATTTAGAGAATGAATTATGAGAAAAACATAACCGAAATACAATCTTTGTACCACAAGTTCCGAGACTGAAGTTTAAAACCTCTCCACGTCAAATGTTTAACTGATTTATTTACCTCCATCAGATAAAATCAAGACAGAGGCTTATACAATTTGCAATGATACAAAGTATATTAAGATATAGTTTCTATAACACAACTATGCGAACTATAATAACGAAGAAAAGCATAATTATACAATTAATAGCAATAGTATCAAAATAATTATACATATCATTTTCATCCTTGTCATTAAGGGAATGGCGCCACTTCATAGACTGATTCTTACTCTCTGGGTGGTACACGTATGCCCATGCATCATCACCGGTGTAAAAACTGACAGAAGAGGTATCCATGTGAGATTCAAATTGTTCCAATAGATCCAGCATACCTCCTGTTTCTTTTGTTTCAAGTTAGCTGTTATTTGATGAGGATCCCATTTTGCACATTCCTTTGGGTGTCATGTTCTTTGATCATTGTCTGGACAGCATTACTACCACATTACATTGCCGATGACATCTCTGCGAGAGTAAGATGACTATCCGCCCTAGTCAAGTCACTTACATTTTCTTTCATCTGTTCCAGCTGTCACTGGTCTTCCACTTCGAGGTTTGTCTTCCACACTAGTTTCTCCCCCATTATACTTGTTGACCATCTTCGGATATTAATCTCGTCAATCGTCTCCTCACCATAAACATTTTCCTGCCTTTCCTGGATGTTGGCGGCAGTGCGTTCCTAAGCTGTCAAGAACTGGATGATAGCTCTTTCTTTATGCTTCACATCCATGGATTAGCAAAACCTTCATTAACGAAAATCGATGAAACGGTGTAAGAACGGTCACTCTATACGCTACTGAAAAAGAATTATTGGGTTTATACTTTCCGATGAAATTATCAACAGGCATTACTTTCAGTATGCCCCTCTCTGAAATACAAATATCTCTTGGTCCACGGGTGAACATGAATATAAAAATATCACTAACTAACTCTCTCTATGGCTTATGGAACTCACAAGTTCATCGCCGCACATTCTAAAATTGAATAGATATGTCTGTGAACTCATTCTGTTTACTATATAGTCTGCAGACATTATTAATGTTTCATTGTCTGTATTTCTGTGTGAAATGTGGAATCTATGTATATCTATTTTCAGTGTTTATGTTATTATATTGTTGTGTGTACAACTCACTTTGTATGTATATTTATGGTTGAGTGGAAGAAAATGTTTAACGGCCTTAACTCAGTCAGAATGAATAAGGTGAAATAAATAAATAAAATAAAATAAATAAATAAATACTTCTTCACCAGGTTAAGCATCGCACAGCGTGCTCAAACACATGTACAACATAATACAATTATTATATCAAATTTCAAACAAAATAAGATATCAAGATAACTTCAAAAAAATGGAAAACATTGGCTATAATGTAGCTGAACATTATTTATAGGATAAATAAACATTTAGAATGAACTATACAAAATTGTACGTAATATGTTGTTATTGTGAGTACTGTACAACTTTAAGATAGTAGTATGAATGTTACTAGCGTAATTTTTCATGACCACCGGAAGAGTTATATACTATAAAGTGTTTTATCAAAACTTCTGGTGTATATGTCTATTTCCAAGTAAATACTGCACTGAACAGTCTGCCATCTATCTTCTTGCCAATGAAGTAAATAAATGTAAGTGTAATGCAATGTTGTGCAGATTTAACATAATGTAATGTAGTGTATTAATTATTAAAGCTCTTTTCATATTCCTTTAAACAGAACATTTTTATCTTTTCAGTATTTGAAGCAGTCTATGGAAAAACACATTGTCTACAGACTCTACGTCACTTTTATGGAACCTTTGTTATCTTTCAAACTTACTAATGGATATACAAAAATATATATTGTGTGTTTAATTATATCAGTGATTACATTTGGATTAGTGGAAATGAAAGAATCATTAGGTATTAACAACAACTGTAATTGTGAAAATCAGTTATTTGAATTCATTACTCAGTTGTGTTTCAACCAATTTCCAGAGGTACGTCTTGCGAGTGTTCTTTATGCAGCAAAATTGGTGTCAGCAGTTTCTCTTCTGCAACAAAATTTTGGTAGAAATCTAATACCATCAACTGTTGTTAATGTGAATACAATACACGAAGTGAATCTGAAAGCAATACCAATTCTCCGAGACGACGATCTCATAATACTTCTTCTAGATACTTGGGAGATCGTTGAAAAGTTGGTTTTATTAACGGATGAATTCTATTGGAAAGATAGTGTCCGTTTCCTTCTTTTATATATTCCTACGGTATCTCAAATCTATGAATACAACACACATATATTTTTACCAGTTAAAGTAAGAAGGAAGCTTCACAAGGTATCAATACTCTACGTTCCAAACAGATGACCAAATGAGAACAGCATCTGCCGAGACGAGAACCAGTTTCATAACATTATAATAGAATCATACAACTCATTACTGCAGAAGATTTGCACAAAAAACGTTACTTTGGAAACACTACATGAAGCTAAAGGTATTATCTCCCCAGCATATTCCTCTTCCATAATATCCACTCTTCACGGTACGTCATTGCGTGTAACTACCGTACTTGCTGTTGCTATGCCAATCTTCCTGTTCCAGAAAAGAGATTAATATTATGTGAAAGATGGCTATCTATTTAAAGTGTTCGAGGCTCTTGGTACGTACATAAACTACACTGCTCAATACGTGCTAGTTAATGAACCGAATCTTTATGGAAAGAAACTTCTGAACGGAACGTGGATTGGTTCCATAGGAGATCTGGTGAGAAGAGACGCCGACATTGCATATGCTACTTTGGTCTTTTCGTATGAAAGGTATAAGATCATAGACTTCGCCGAATATACTGACATTCGATTTGCTTCTATTATGATACCCAAAAGCAAACTGATACCTTCTTCGAGGGCTTTGTTGACTATTTATCACAAAGAATTCCTGTTGTTGCTTTTGGGCTCGTTTGTGGCAATACTTACAACATCTAAATAAATGCTAATGGCAACCATAACTAAGGAACAACATGAGCATTCTGTCTCTGAGAATGTTTGGAGTTCTTTGGCAAGTTTCGGTAACACAACCAAAATCGAATTCAATGAGAATTCTTTATTATGCATGGGTGTACTTCAGCCTTATCATTGCTTCGGTTTATACAGGAGCCATTGTTAGTGTTCTCACAATCCCTAAATATGATCGTGATATAAATACATTGCGAGAATTAGCAGAAACCAAAATATATCCTACAGGTCATTCTGTTTTCAGAGGACTGTCATATGACAAATCTAACCCAGTTTTATGGTCCTTGTATGAAAAATACAAAGTTGAAAAATACAATGTTCCACGAACGAAGCAATATCACTAGCTGATTTCCAATCGTTTTTCTATATTTTAATAGCTGGCAACATTTTAAGTATGGCTACATTTCTTAGTGAGATATTACATAGATATTCGGTTACTAAATCACTGAAGAATCGCTGTTTATATCTAAAAGTTTAAGCTTAATGATGAATGGATAATTGTAGCACACACTTCGTCACTGTGTGCTGCTGATGTTTATTGACAATGCACTGACTTCTTCCACAGTCGGAAGCTAACGAATATTGAAAATTCAGAGCGTGAACACTGAGTAAAGGTTTCAGCTAAAGTCACTCTTCCTACTTTGTTAAACATGGTAGGTTAATTCTGACAGACTTGAGTTTTAACCCCCCTTTAATACTGTCTTCAAGGTATGGTTCCGGGATGAATCCTCGGTATTGATTTACCAATGTCACAATTGTATCCTGAGTGACTACATTATGTAAATAGCCAGGACATGGTACATCTATTGTTTGGTATTACAACTTCTCGTCTCGAAACAGCCTGTATGAATTCGAGACCGTTGGTTTAGAGGCATGCAAAGGTAGTCACCTTATACACACCCTGTAATACATTTCAATAGGTAGGAAATTACCTGGTTTCTAAAATTGAGTTATAGCAAGCGAGTGTTTTTGGGTGTATATTAATTATTTGAGTAATGTTGAAGCGGTTCTATGAGCCACAAATGATATCATTATTATTAACTTGTGATCCTATGACGTAAACACTCTAAAAACATTCGGAAATTCCAAGTTCTGCCACTAAACGTTCTGAACGGATTTCATTTGATCTACCGTTGCATTTTAAAGAACCCTTTCCTATAATATGAAATGAAACGAGTGTGAATAAAATAGCGGTTTCCTTGAATATGAACACAAGATATATTTATCATACACATGTTCCAGACTTTTGATATAGTGAATACCTTAAAATGTTTCCCGATATGTTAGACTCGTTTTCTTAAACATGCCGGCAAACAGAGTGTTGCAATTAATAAATAGTTCCATGTTCTCACAGGTGAAATTAACGATTCTTATTAGCTCTCTATATATAGTGAGTTCCATAACTTCTGTCCCCCTTTTATTTGCAATTTTAGGGGAGGAGGAGGACAATATGTTTCGCTGTAACTCTGCAACCAGGAGAGTGAGGTGTGTAAAGATTGTAAAAGACGAAGTACACAACATCCGTAAAACGTTTCGTTGTTTATCGTAGCGAAAGGTCCGAAAATTGTATTTTTCTAATGAGAAATCAATGTTAAAATGTTCACAGACAGATAAAACTATGAAGATGAATCCATTATTGCTGGAAGCAATTGGTACCAGATTTCTCCCACTCTAGAATTTGGATAAGAGCAACTTGAGTGACAAAATGAGATAATACACGTACTACCATGTTTCAGTAGTAGATTCTATTGCTTTTCATGAAAATTGACTCGTTGGTATACGTGTAGGAGGATATTGTCAGTGACGTATTTACGTCGGGTTGAGCGGTGTCAGTGTGACTTGCGATTAGTGAGTTATGACTATCTAAGTACTTTGGTACGGAAAATCTAGTACTAAATTGTTTCCAGAAATACTGATACATACTTACAGTTTTACTTGTCGGCAAGCATTTCAACATTGATTTCCCATAAGAGAAATCCGATAACACAAATGTCGAAGGGACGTTTTAAACTGCCGAATCGTATCCCGTGATATTTAGGAGATCCGTAATTCGTCCCTTGGACATCCTGCTGGGATATTCCAAAACGTCCATCGGATGCCCCACAGAAGTCCCATGCGGACATGAGCGCTAATGCATTTCTTTTGCTTCTTTTTCTGATATTGACGAATGGCAGTGGTCATTTGAGGAAATTTTGTTAAAAATGAGAGAGCGTTCGCAAATCATATGTACATCCCGCTAACTTGACTGATGTTTAATCCTGGTTTACGCAGTCACAAGAGGTGAATTCCGAGATTGTACTGTCGCAGCCTATCTTTCTACATTCTTGTTATCTTTCCTATCTCACCCCGAGCAAGATTAATAATTGTTCCTTGCTTCTCACGTTTTGTTCCTTGCTGATCGTAATATATCTGATACGGCGATGGATATTTTCTATCCTTTACTCTCTTAGAGTGGTGCAGGATTGTCTTTGGTGATCATCCTATGTTTCTAGCTTCAATTACCTTTTTGACATAACCAAATGGGACATAAACGTTAGCCACATTGACACTCAAAGGCTCATAAATCGGCCCTGTTTCAGTCACTTCCTCGGAAGACATTTGGACTATTTCTTCATCATCCAGGATTTCAGTCTTCAACTTTCTTGATTAAACTGAAAATATTACTTGCAGTCTCCCTTTCTCCATCGTGTACTTCCCGTGTTGAAGATGGTACTGCAATCTGGCGTAGAGCATCTAACACCTTATTTGCATTGATTTTCATCGTAAGTAATAAGGACATACACACACCAACACATACACAATATCACTAACGTACGATCATAAAAGTAAAACAGTACTTTTGAAGTCGAACACCCTTCTACCACACTAATACAGTCACAACCTACTACGGCATGATCAGACCACCTCTTGCAGTCTGTCTATTGCAAACAAGTCAATATGGGCAATTTGAACCGCACCAGCAAACTTTACTGAAGGTCTGTATAGAACAGACATGTTAAATCTGCACCGGGCAGTTCGCAAGTAGACATTGAAGAATAACATCAGTTATAGTCGTCTCAAAAGCTAAAACAACTTTTCTAGCCACGCGCGACTCTGCAGGCATTCAAGTTCTTTTAACCACATCAAAGAAATGTCGTCCTGTCATTCTCTCCAGGTGGTATAGGACCTGCTACTCTCTTACAGTGTTGCACACCAATGAGACACAGGAAGAAACAACGAACCAAAGAGCCATAGTTTCTCTCGCATTTAATAATAATAATAAGGGTCTGCCAGTAGACTAGCGATTAACGCACTCATAAGCTGGGCTTCGTGGACTTGATTTTCGGCCTAGACCCAGCGTCGTGATGCGAATTTCGCCGATCTCAGGACCCGGGGATTGTTTTGTTTATGGGCCAAGAGAGGCTTCCAGTGCGTTGAGGGTCCAATTGGTCGTGCTGGATGGTGTCGTGGCTCAAGCGTGGGTCACTATGGACGGTGGTTCAAGATTGAATTACGGTGTATCATGGGTTAACAAAGCGCTAGGAGATGGTGGGTCACGGTGGGTCGTGGGTCAGTGTGGGTTATGGGTCACCTATTATTTGATCCACGCCATTTCTGCACACGAGACGGTGGCTCTGGGTGTTATAATAGGATATCGATCATGTTATGTTTCATAATAATATTTACAAAATACAAATCTAAAACTATAAAATGAATGAATAAAATAAAGGATCACCACTTACAGTTTCGGGTTTAAAGCATATCCTCACTTCCGCTATCCTCCCTTTCTGATGAGGATCCACCCACATAGATGACAACATGATAGTTATCCCCATCAAAGGCATTCTCCAGACCACGATAATTCTTTTCGATATCCTCGACATGTTTTACATAATTTACCCACTTTTCAGGAGTAACAGAGTTCACAGTATTTTTCAAATTTTGAATTATTGCATTGATTGGGAGCCCTTTTAAATTACAAGATGCAACACGCCCTTTTATTTCTGACCAAACTTGCTCAATCGGATTTAGCACGCAATGGTATGGTGGTAGTCTAAGAGCAACACGACCGTAATAGAGGGCAAGTTCATCTATTACGAACTTTTTCTGTTGGCCACAGGACTTTTCCTGAATGAGTTTCAATAAAACAGGCTTTATTGGAATCGGCTGAGGGACATCAATTATGATTCATCATGTACTGAATTATTTTTTCTTTTTTCCAAGACATGTTTGGCATTGGATGGAGAAGTCGAGAATGATAACTCGCATTGTCCATCACTATTACTGTAGGCTCTTGTAGCCTCTTTAACACACAATTCTCAAACCATTCTTCGAAAATCTGTGAGGTCATCGTGCCATGGTAATTGACTGGAACATTTAACATATTTTCGTGTGTCAAAAGAAGTGCATCTTGAAGGAAACCATTTTGCCTAGCACAGTGCACAATTACAACTCCTTATCCTTTTGATGCAGGAGTTCTAACAGTGCAATTGTCCGTGTCATCACTACAATGTTTCATTTTGTATGTATTGATGTCGAACCACGTTTCGTCCAAATAAATATCACTGTATCCTTCTCGACACAGTCGTATTTCATGTAAATACCGATATCTCCACGCCACTATTTCTACCGATTCAGATCTAGTAGTTTCACGTGAGACCATCTTATATGAGAACCCCATGCTTTGAAACAATTCTCACAATGTTCCGTCACTGTATGGGAATTCATAGTCTGTGCCGGCAATCTTTTCCTTCATTACTGTAAGAACACTACGAATGGTTGGAGATTAACATTTCAAGAATTCTTATATTGTTCGCCTGGTTAAATCTTGACTGAAGTCGTCAATCTTATCGAAAGCAATCTTAGTTTTGTTAACCTTCTTTTTCGTTGGTGTTTGATACTCAGATGTTTCCTCAAACGCGGAAATTTTTCTCACAGTACTTACGTTAACACCAGTTGCGTCTGCTGTGATTTTACTTATGTTCTTACTCGGCAGAGAACCTCCACTTTCCACCAAATCACGCACGTATTAACGCACATTTCTCACGACCCACACGGTTTGTTTCCTCATTTTTGACCCGGTCCCGATCGAATATTCTTTCTTCTTTCTTGGCGTTTTTTCACCCTGGCGGCTGGAACCTGCAACGTTATTTTGATGTTCTTCTGGAAGAGAACTTTCTTGTAACCACGGACAAAAAAAGCCTGCCATTTTGACATATCACGTGCACTTTGCAGGAAATTAACGCCGACTATCTGCAATCACTCACGCTTAACCTAATATCACGAAAACCGTCCCAAGTCAATTCACTTCACACACCACGCAAGAACTGAACTTCAATTTTTATTTCCGTTCACGCCCGCCATTATCAAAAATCCAATACCCCCCGCGGGTGAAAACGTGGACAAGGAAACGGTATGCAGAACACACCTATCAAATGAAGTACCTCTACGACTGGTGGAAGTATCTGTGGTAATTCGAGGAATTGATTCGACCATGACAAACGAAGAAGCTGAGTAAGAACTTAAAACAGAGGGACATATAATCACAATCTTTGTATCAAAACCCAATCATGAACATCAAGTTACATGGTCAGCGTTCTTACCAATCATCAGGACACCATCAACAACTTACTTACACCAGGTGTATTCATTTACAAAAGACGATACGTGGTCGAACTTTCTCATGCACCACCTCTTTTACCTCTGTGATATGAAAGATGTCAAACATATCAAACCTCTGCATGTCCGGACGCCCTTAAATGTGCACACTGTACTGGATCTCACAACACAAAAGACTATACAAATCTTCAACTACCTCCTAAATACAATACCTGTGGCGAGAAACATCCAACTTTCAGTTATAAATGAAAAGGTCGTCCCACACCAAAACCCAAAAGTCCTGACCTTGTCGCTCCGATCCGAACTCTAAAACAAATCCACAGATTCCACGCAATAACATCCATTACACAGCCCATTACCATAGCATATCCTTTCTAACGTCAGGAAGTCCTACACCATCTCCAATTCGCTGCACGTACCAATCTCAATACCAACCTACAAGCTACATACTCCGGCCCCTATGTTCACATCCATAGCAACAGACTAGAAACAGAAGTATACATTGTCCACTGATTCCAACTATTCACTCCTCCATTATACCCCAACATGACTTGAAATGTATATCCATCAGTGTACTACCAGGGTCTAATCTGTCTCTTATCATGCCCAGAGTAACCCCTGAGCAAACACTGTCAACCACCTGTATTGTCTAAATCTTTGTGATGTGGTACTACACTTCATATTCATATCATATTCACCCATTGTTATTGATTTTCCTTATCCTAAGTTTATGGTTATAAACAAAGCTTATCATATACAAATTAGCAAGATTAAGAGAATTAAAGGATAACAAAATATTACACCTCTTCGACCATTCTCATACCGTTAACCCTATCTATCCCTAAACCCTCTTTCCCGAAATAAAGGGTATAACCCAATCCGTTTAAAGGTACTTAACGATTCGTTGAAGCCTAACGAAGATTGATGAAACACGCCGAAGGTGTTTTATTTTGTCTAGGTAAAGGATCAATATGAACAAAACAATACCTACACGCGTCCAGGACAGGCAAAGAATTACGCACCACACTGTACATCCCTTCTCGCTTCCAATAATTTTTTGTAAATCGCCGTTTCTGATTGCACCCCATTCTTCCTTTTCTGATAATGGAAAATAGTCCCAAGGAACAAATTATATCTTATCAACATGTATCCCCCCTCTAATAGCTAAAACACAGTTATTTATGAATGGAATGAGACTGAAAGCAAATAATATTGTATGTCACATTTTAGAAGACTGATTGTCTATACTGTAATGAAAGAAATATTTGTGGTGACGTGAAAAATTGCAAATAGCTATCAGTAATCTTAATTAGTATTGTCTGTGAGAAGTTTATTTTCTGTTTGAACAGATCAATGCAGAATAAGCACCTAATTATCTCTTTTTCGATTTATATATTACCATTAATAACAAGCAACATATTTTGAAAGAAACATGACAGTAAGTACGTTGCACCTCAATAGATCTAAGGTTTTATAGATAAATTAAGAACGTTATTATTCCTTTTGTGGTAGGCGACCATGTTCATTGATGATAAATCATCTATTGGAACCCCTTCTGGCCTGTTTGTATTTAATCAGGTAACTCCTAAATTTGAGCCTTTGACAAATTATAGTTTAAAGAACCTGTTCTTTGGACACAACCATCGGATTAGTTTTCAAACTAAACTTGCTGCAGCTGGAATGGCTTTTTGTGAATGTTGCTTTTGTGTCTATCTTCTGAGGGCTTTTTAACTAGGTAATAGTTACTTGTTTCTCGTAATTGCGTAGTTTGGCCACTGTGCCGTTTTAACATGTCGCGAGAGTGGAGAAGACTACATAATGAAGAAGTCTAGAGACTATAGGCACTGGTGATGTTTAGCCGGTTCACACCGGCTGTTAAATTTTGATTCGTTCGCGGAAACGGATTATCAAATGAATTCCAGTTAGACCTTGAAAAGTGCGATGTATTGACAGTTGTACAGCGAGCGAAGAAAGTTCCTGAAATGCAAACTGCTGATCATAGGCAACACACCATACACAAAATTTTCTCTTAATCAGTTCTGGTAAGCAAAATAATATAGTTTCCTCCCCCTGCACCATGCAGATTCGCTCAAGCAGCGATTGGAAAAACCTATACACGGAGAGACACGCCCCCTTCCCTGCTGAAACTTACTTCTTCGGTCAAAAGTATGAGCTCCAAAACTAGAAAAGAACATCAGTAAAATAATAATAAGCATTTCACCCACGACCGTTTGAAAAATATGAAATGATCACTTCAGTTAACTGAGAAATAACACAATGTGACTTTACATTGCGTTTATAAAGACAAAAATTATCTTTTAAGTTTTGAAATGGAAACTATCATTCAATCCTGGCGAAAGGTATATTAATTGTGCAACGAGTCTTCAGCGTTGTCTGTGGCGTAATGGAATAATGCGTGGAAACAAGAATTTCAGAGTAGAATGTGAGGTCGTTGTTTCGAGCCCCCTCATAATATAATTAAGATACTTCCTTCGCACTTGCATTTTGAATATTACATTTTTGAGTACAATTTGAATTAAAATATGACTGAATGTAAAACTGACATTTTTTTTTTCATTTGCTTAGTTTTCTCCAGTGCCACTACGAATTTTCATTTCGGCCTGAGCCTCAGATGCTTAAAGACCTTAAAATAATTAAAATTGAACTTATTTGTATTGAATTATATTTATGGCCTTTAGACATCTGAGGATCAGGCTGGGATAGGGAAGGGAAAGGATTCGGGAAGGTGTAGGCCAGGGTCTATGTTGAAGGTGCCATCCCGGCATTTGCCTGGTGGTGTGACTGAGGAAAAGCTTCAGTCAGGATAGTCGGCCGCTGGGATTGAACACAGGACCTCCCGAATGCTACGCTAATGCTCTATCAGTACTGCAGCTCGGTAACTTACTTTCATATGGACTGTTTGTCTCTCCGTCTAGATATATTAGTAAGTCACAACAAGATCGGCCATACACCATAGGGTTTCTCACGGTCTGAAACGGTGAGGAAAACTATGACTCCAAAACTGGAAGGTCTTTTTCAATCGCTTAGAATTCCCCATTGTCCCCCTCCCGCAAGATCTCAGTAACTACAAGTACTCATGGTCTGAATGGTGGCGAAATCGATGACTTTGACTCTTTTTGGATAGTTCTTAAAAGAACATTTCATTTTATACTAATGCGCTTTGGTGTTGCCTATAATAAAATCATTACTTTGCTTATTATTATTATTGTTTTAATTCTATATTCGGCCATGTAATTTACTCTTTTCTGTTCGTAGGAGAAGGAATAGCAAGCTGGTATTACCTTAGCCCTACCGTACACTAGGCTACCTGGTCGCGCGACCAAGTCACGCACAAAATCTTAATCCATGCTTTCTTAAGGAGCGCCGCACACGAGGCGACTTTGTCACAGCGACGTGAATTGGTCGTAGAGAGAATCACAATGTCCGGGATTCCGAAGGCAACTTGAGGGAGGAGCCAAAGTCGCTTTCCATATATTCTTCTTGATCACCGTCACTATGCGCTTCCGCAGCTCGATTTGGAACAGGGTTGACAGATGTTTTTATTATTCCTGACCTCTTTTTACGACGACATATGAGGAACTGAGTAAAGAAAGAAGTCAGCAATATAATTAAATTACTTTATTTGCATTTCCATAAAGTTTCATCAATACCGAATGGCTAACATCTTTGCTTCTGTTCATTACATTTTTTACGTGATCACGACAGAGCTGAGTAGAA
>JAGDQP010004864.1:70804-82187 GCA_022664845.1 Lepisma saccharinum
CTCATCCACTAGTGGATTGAATATGGCTGTGATTTATTTATGATTTTATATATATACAGGGTTGGACAAAAAATCTAAAACGTTTGAAAAAGTGTGAAAATCATACCTAGTATGGTGTGGGGCCTCCTTTTGCGTCCAAAACAGCTTGGGTCGAACTCACGACCTTCCGAATGCTACGCCAACGCTGTACCACTGAGCTATGGTGGCTCGGTAAACCTTATTAGAAGAATGAAATTCCGAGTATTGACATCGGGTCATTTCTTGGAACTTACAATATTATTGGATGAAGACATCGTCTCAAATGCCTTCCGTCATAGCCTCAGGGAATAAGATTCTCAGGTATTGTGGAGAAAAGAAAAAAGGAGCAAGGAATCAAATTTCAGTTGATTCAACTGCTAATTGCGGACAAATAAATATGTCTGACATGGAAAAATTTATAATAGAAGATGAGAAAAAGGAGTGCTTATGGAAAATAGGTAGCAGTGAATATTATTGATTTGTTTAGCAGTCTCCAGATGCATTCCAATTCCGGACATTTAACAGTGGATATATTAAAAATAACAAGAGGAAAAATGATTTTGGAAAGAATCAGCCTGGTATTATTCAAGGTACCATCTCAGTATTTCCGTGGCATGATAGAGGAAAACCAGTCCACCCTATTACTAGACGATCACACTACCGAATGCTCTATCTCGTCGAATTATAGAGGAATAGCGAGAAGGAAACAGGGATTCTGCCAGGATTTTCAGCTTGAAGGGTGTTAATCCAAAGTTACAGGGGTGTAAGTAGCGTTTTGCAAGGTTTCTTTCGATTTTTAACAGTAAAAATTTAAACGTTTGGGTGTGTACTCGACAATTTGGAGGGGGTGCCTCTGAGAGGTCTGGCAGAATCCCCGGATGGAACTGAAGGTATGAAATGATATATCAGCATACTCCTTCATTTGCAACCCCCCGTACAGATATTTTGCATAACATAAATCTCGTGAAGCGTTCTTTGGTGATAGAATAATGGCCATTTTCCTCTTCCGCTTTCAGGATGCAGAATAATATAAATAAAAGTTGGGAATTATACTATCAAAGTCATTTGTTGGATGGGTATTTGTGCAGCGTTACACACAATACCTTGGTATTGGTATTGTGTGTAATACAATAATACATACAATAGTACATGTGTGTAACCATGTTGAAATTCTGATATTGATGGTCTGATATGAATACTGATTTTTTTTGTACAATATTGATTCAAATACTTTGGCAAATGTGCATAATATGGCAATTGGCCTATAACTTTTTTATTTCTGATTTGCTATTGCCTTTAGGTATGGGACAAAGTTTTGTTGTTTTTCATTTATCCGGAGACACATTACAAGTGATTGTTAGGTTAAACATGGTATAAAGTGGTGCCAATAGGGGCTCCTCGCAGCCCTTTACTATATATTGCGGAATATAATCAGGGCCTGTACTTCCTTTTGATTTTAACTTTTTTATTGTATGTTGTATTTTTCGCATTTCAATATGTGAGACCTCAAGTTGATCTAATTTATCGCTCAGTTTAAGCGTTTCAGTTTGCTTGTAATTACCCTGTGTATGTTCTTTCTTGTAGACACTTTGAAAATACTCAGCAAAGGAATTCACAATCTCGTTGTCGGTCTCTAACATCCGGCCATTATATGTTAGTGTATTACCACTTAAATGACGAGTCTTCTGTTTCATGAAGTCCCAAAATTGAGCTGGATTGGTTTCAATTGCAGATTCGGACAAGTTGATATAATTAGTGTGTGCAGCTTTGATTTCATGCTTTACCTCCGCTCTTAATTTACAGAATTCTTGATAATGATAATGAGAATTACCTCCATTAGCTTTGTACTTTTTATGGTGATACGCCTTTTTTTAAATTTTCTTAATAAATTAAATTTTTTAAATTTAATATCTGCATTAAACCAGCACGGATAATTCCGATTTGAGTGTTTTTTAGGGATAGATTTATTAAATATTTCAAATATGATATCATAGAAGTGGTCAACTGCCACGTTTACATCAGAATGTTTATTGAGAACATGCCAGTTTGTCTGCTTAAGCTCATAATAAAGTTGCATAAAGATTGCCTTCCTATAGTTAAATCCTGATACCTTGCTGTGTATTTTCGCCGTTTGTCTACTTTTTGTTTTTATATTTATATATAAAGCAGGATGATATACATCTTCCTTTACTAAAGGGGAGATTTCTTTGTTTACGGTAACAGAGTGTAAATTGGTGAGTACTAAATCTAATGTTTTCCCGTAACTATTAACTATTTCATTAATTGAGTGTAATTCATAGAGTGAAATGAAATTGTGTAGGCTTTTATACTTATTAGGTGCTACGGTGAAATTGAATTCGCTACCATTTACATCTGATAAATTAAAGTCCCCAAGTACGAGAATGGAGCAACCCGGTAAACACTTTGTCTCAATGAATTGAAATACCTTATCATATACCTCGGTAGCAGAGTTAGGAAGAAAGTATAGTACACAGACATAAAAGCTTATTGTTTTACTCCTAGTAATATTCCTCCCCCCTCTGCTTTTAAATAGATCTCTGCTCGTGATCATCGAGTTTACTCAAAATAACACCAACAATGCAAGCCCAGATGGACTAACGTCTTGCGTATTTTATTTTTAAACTGCCGGACTTTCAGGAATAAAACAAAAGCAAATGCCAGGCTGACATAAACAGTAACATTAAAAAGCGGGTATTTCCGCTAAAAACCGGACGCTTGGTAACCCTAATAGTATATTAATTTTTCTAAACAATTACACATTTCTCACTAACAAACAAAATTCTATTTTGATTACTTTTACTAAACATCTAAAAATTGTGGAACCACTTTTAAATCCGGTTTGTCTGTTTCCTCGTCCATCTGGAAACTCAAGCTAACGCTTTAACGAAAGATGCAAGAGAGAGAAATTGATTTCAGATTTGAGTTCAATGACTTTATTGGACGTTTTTTAATCTGATGACGAAAGAACTGAAAGGTCCTTTCCATTGAATTAGCTTCTTCCATTTCAATCCTTTAGGCTTGTACCTTCAATGGGAACAGATAGAGAAAAAGAGGGCAAGGTTAGATTCAAGAGGCATGCTACAGAAGATGAAACGACATATCCATAAAATAATTTATTTACATACGTTGTGCAAAAGATGCATTAGGGTATGTCTTTAAGAGATGAACTTTAATAATGCCCCTTTGCTTCTGAGCCCTCTCAACTGACTTCTGATTTAAAACCAACGACCTCGATCTTAATTTATCGGTCATTTGTAAAATCTGATAATACCTAAAATGTAAATCCTCTTTCAGGAACAAGTTCCTATGTTACAAGTTTCCAGTCTTCTTTTACAGTAGTTTTTGTTCTGCTTGTACTTCTCTGGTATTGGGCATTTCACGTTAGGATTTTTACTATTTTTTCAAAATGTCTGTAACAATGTGCTACTTGTCACTACAGTCTTTTTTTTACCGTACCTTACTTTTATTCTATACACAGTTATACAAATTATTATCCAAGGTAATGACTGAAATGGTTCCAGTCTGGAAGCCTCTACTATCGGTAAACAATGGTGCTTGGCACGAAAGGTTAAAATGTGAACAAAATTAAAATATTTTACCTAAATTTTCCCCCTCATCTCTAGGTTTATGCCATAAATTTATTTTGTTTGTTTATTTTATTATAGTCTTTTTATCATTTCAGGTTTTGAAGTATCTAGTTTGAGACGAGGAATGTAATATACCACTAGTCTGGTGTTATTGATGTCTGCGAAACACATCCATACTCTGTTTCTATTTGCAATAATCAATGGAAGTTATTCATCACTAACACTGAAACAAATATTAAATTTTCCTCACAATGTTGAGTATGATAATCAACTAGCAGAGACCATTAGCCAGTTCTGTGTCACTAAATTTCCAGAGGCACATCTTGTCAGTATTCTTTACCAAGAAAATTTTGTTTCACACTTGCTATTTCTGCAGCAACATTTGGGAAGATATCTAATACCTTCCATAGTTGTTAATCCAAACAAAGTGCTACACGGGGTAAAATCACAAACAACAGAAATTCTCAGAGACGATGACATGATAATAATCTTTGTAGATGATTGGAAATTTGTGGAAAATTTACTCTTGTACAATGAAGTGTTTTATTGGAATAATCGAGCACGATTTCTGCTTATATATATTTCTCAAAATAATTACCAGTATGCAAATGATGTTTTCCCAATTAAATTAAGACAAAAATTTATGAGAGCGTCAGTAATATACATTAGAAACTGGACTCCAAATAAAACTAACCAGTACCAATCCAAGTTTCTTACAGTCGAATCATACAATCAATTTCTGCAGTTAAATTACACCAAAAATGTATCATTGCAAACATTTCGTGAAGCCAAAAGTGTGTTCTCACAAGGATATTCATATTCCAAAACATCCAATCTTCATGGATCTTCAATGCGTGTAAGTACATTATATGCTGCGAGAAAACCAGCTTTTCTTTTCAAGGAGAAAGATGGACGTTATATTGAAGAAGGATACCAATTCAAAGTGTTTGAAATGTTGAGCAGTTACATGAATTATACTCCACGATATGTGAAAGTTAATGAGCGCGGATTCTTTGGGAAGAAACTACCGAATGGAACTTGGATAGGCATTATAGGGGATCTCACAAAGAAAGAAGCTGATATTGCTTATGCCAGTATATTGGTAACTCACGAAAGGTTCCTGGTTACAGAATATTCTGAATATACTACTCTTGGGCCTTCTTCAATCATGGTTCCTAAAGGGAAACGAATACCTCCTTGGAAGGCTTTGCTTGATATTTATAACATTGATATGTTGTTGGCAATTGTCGGTTCGTTTCTGGCAGTATTGACAACTACGAAATTAATCCAAATTGCTGCTGTAGTCGAGGAAAAGGAAAATTCTTTGGTTCTTCGAATGATTGGTATTCTTCTGCAAGTTTCTGTCTCACAACCGAGATGTTGTTCAGTTAGAGTTATCGTTTTTAGTTGGATATATTTTAGTCTCATCACTGCTTCAGTTTATACAGGAGCCATTGTCAGTGTCCTCACAATTCCTAGGTACTATCTCGACATGAACACTATGAAAGAATTAGCAGATTCCAAACTACCACTCACAGGTCATTTTACTTTTAGAAGTTTCCTCCGTGATGAATGTAATCCAATTCTATCGATCTTGTATGAAAAATATCAAGCAGATGGCAATTATGAGAAGATTGTAAACATGTTGGCGCAAGGTGAACAGGTAGCTGTTTTAGGTTTGGAAGAAGTTCTCGAATACTATAGAAGAAAAAGTAGTTCATGTTCTGCATGCGGCAAAGTGATTCATAAGATGAAGACATCTTTAGCATTTATGATACTTGGAGTGGCCTTCCCAAAAGGATCACCATACATCTATCGTTGTAATGATCTCATACGGCGTATGCGAGAGAGTGGATTGATTTACAAGTGGTACGCTGATGAGATGAGGAAAGTGGAGGTGAAAAGTGTTTGTAGTGAAGAATGTTCTAAAAGCAAGACAATATCATTGGAGGATTTGCAATCTTCTCTCTATACTTTAATGATCGGCAACATTTTCAGCACGATAACAGTTCTTGGGGAAATGTTTCATTATAATTTAATTGCAAAATCAAATTAACCGTTGTATAAAAAGTGAAAGGTCTGTATACGAAAAGAAACATAAATTGGGGACTGCAAAAGCAGTGATTTACTTCACAAAGTAAGTTCTCGATATGGTGTCGCGGAAATTCGAGTCAGACATAACGTATCATTGTATCTGATACACCATGGTGAGATATGGAATCTGCTAAAATTCAGGGTGTAATGGACAAGAGGGAGCGGGGATAGAGGAGGCAAAACCTCCAAGTTTACAGAAGTGAGATAACGGCAATATAGAAGTAAAACTTGAGTTTCTGAAAAAAAAACGGTTAAAGCATGAAAACGTAACTTTCACAACACAATATTAAGTATACGTATTATTTAAATCTAGAACAGGTCTGCCAAGTTTTAATTCTAGGAAAAGCTGATATTGGTGTATCTACAGAAGCTGACAAAGGATAAGAAAAGCTGACATTGCACGTAATTGCTATTTAAATTATCGTCTTCGAAGAACAAAGCAGTTCACTTGTGAGATTTACTTTTATCGTAGTTGTTAGTGCCACACTTACTTACCCTTCTTTAAGAATTTCCATAAAATTCCTTTTCATAATATTTTTCCTCCTGAAGTATTTAAATTTGAATTTATTTAAGGCCTTTTGGCAGTGTTAGATTTACCGAAGGAGTAGGGGACAGTGAATTTCCCCTGGTGCCTGAGGATTTCATCATCGGTTATTGAATCTGAATATCATTCCAAGCAAGGATATCATAATTGTATTACTACCGCAACCGGTAGTAGGTGAAAACTTATTTACAAGCAACCACTAACTTTAGGATGTCGCTTCTTAATTTATATCTATTCAAACGTTGCCTTTTGGCATCTTTACCTACGGCTCCTCATGATTCATCTTGGAATATAGACTATTATTTCTGTCCATGTTCATGGAGGAACGGAACTGTTTTACTTTCTCGGATGGGACTGAAAACTCTCTAATCTATTGCATTTCTGTGAGAAGAAAGTTCAAACAAGCTGCACAATCTTGCCCACGCTTTCAATTTTATAATGTTAATAGAAAAATGTTTGTTTGGCATGTGTTTGTTACGTATTTCTTTCTTTTGTCTCTTCTTAAATATATACGAGGATGTATGAATGTCATGTTCTCTTGAAAGTTCTAAGAATGGAATAGATGCATGTGTAAGCTATAAGTGATTTCCATGGGTCAAAATCTTTCTCAGAAAATTTCAGGTATTTGTAGTTAATATTGAAGGGAAATTTTCTTATTATATTTGCCTTGTAGTACATATGTTGTTTTTTAAACGAAAGTGCTTTTCGGAGCACTTATCAGTTTTCTTACTAGAAAGAGGGTGTTCAGCTCCTACAAGTATGTGTATATATGTGTGATTTGAAGATCTCGTACTGTGCATGGTTGTTGAAAAACTTGTCAAAGAGGGCACTCTATTCTTATCTAGGTGTTTCAAGTCTACTAATCATTTGTCCCCACCCAATATTATATTCGGTAGAATTATGTCTGATCAGTGATTATGTGCGCACCTATTCTGCTAGTACAAATTTTGTTTTTATCATTTTAGTTTTGGGTTCGAACCAGGTTCCATGTAAGTTTACTAAGCATTTATAATTTTTAAATGTCATTTTAAGTCATTACCATGTACTTAACTTCATGTACCACTTTCGTAGAAAAATAAATGGATAACCCGAAAGTCAATTTTTACAGTAAAATTTCTTGCTTTAATGTCTAAGTGTATTCTTTACTCACAATTCGTTTTAGAGGGTCTGTAATATATATATTCGTTGGAAGGGCAACGCCCTAGCCGAGCTGGTCTACCGGTTCCCGTAAGATCACCGAAGCCAAGCAGCTCTGGGTCTGGTCAGTGCTTGGAAGGGTGACCATTGCAGTACTCCAGATGGTGTTGCCTGTACGGCGTCCACCCAGCGTCGTGAGGCCAATTGGGGGAGCTACCTGAATAAAAAAGTAGAGATCACAGTTGAGTGTTTCGGCTCTCCTCTCTCAACACGTCTGCTTAGCGTGGGAGCAGTAGAGCACCTCCTCCCTCCGGGAGAGGCCTCATACAGTAGTGGATTGAATTTGGCTGTGAACTATTATTATTATATTCGTTGGAAAAAAGTTAAACGTGCCATAATAATGTCTCGAAAGCAAATTTTTAGGTTCCTTGCAGAAAGTGGACTTACCCACATACTAACAACTTTCGTTAGGAAGACCTAATTCATGGTAACATTACACCATTGCCACTGTACTCCCTTGGAGGTGGAAGAAAGTAGAGATGAAGGCTAAAGTGAATGATGAAACTAATAAGGTAGCGAGAGAAATGTAACGTAGCTCATGGGTTCTATGAATCTAGAAATAAAACATGCTAATTCGAAGGTATGCTGTTGGCACGTGATTTCTGAATAAGCGAAACACTTCCAGATCCAAAAATAATATACATATCGCACAGTACGTAACATACAAACAAATCCAACTCACCTCCTTTGCAATACTGGTCTAGCTGTTCTGGATGAGGTCTTGTATCTGAAATGTGTTTCTAGATGCTGTTGGTCACTGAATAATGTTCTGCGTCGAATCAATCACTCCGGAAAATCTTATGTACATCACTGGTGGATTTGAATGAGAAAGTTCTATTGTTATACCATGATACACAAAGGTTGAGCGAGGCTCGAACTTAGTTCATTCGAGGTAAAAGTCCTGATTGGTGACAAACTCTGAATTTAGTGTCTTGAAATTACACTGTCTTATCGAATGAAGAATTGTCTCCAGGTTAACAGTGGCTAAGGCCAAGCCTGATTACTATTGGTCTTTCTCTCTGGCGTCGTTGGAAGATTCTCGGTGGCTGATTGAAGATGATCAATAGACGAGAGGTCATGAGAGCTCCTGGTCTTCGGTACATACTGAGGTGGTTTCGGGATTCTGACCAATGGTGTGCTTTCTTCAACATCCTGGAAACGAACATGAGTGTGCATCGTCAGCAATTTTGCTTCATCATTCTTGGCGTAGTTGTCAGGTGCAGTTTTGATACGTTAGCAATTTTCTTTCTTTCCGTCTTCGATTTTCTAAGAAATTATGTAAACTGACAGTCCTTGCGTTACTGAAATATGATACTAGATTTAATACTTAATATAGTCCTTTAATGGATGGCGCATAGACGCAGATGTTTTAATAAACTATCTGTTCTGTCTTATTCCATCTGTGTCTGCAATACTAATGAAGCTAAACCTCGTATAACATGAAGATTGATTGTCTTGTCCGTGTCTTGTTTACAAGAGAAAACTTATCAACGTTTATTTCTAATTCGTTTAATGGCTGAGTGATTTGAGCACTTTTCAGTACAGATATTAAAAATGAATAAAACTTAACCTAAGTCCTTTTGATAGCCCGGTGGTACCATCGTCTATTTAGAAACTAGTAGTATCTTGATCGATTTGGTTCATTTTGTTGAATATCTCAAAATGGCTGTTGTGCGGAGAAACCTAATTTCTGAAATAATTGAATCACAAGTAATTTCTGTGGTTTCGCAAGAGAACGATTTCAAATTTCTGTTCAGCTTTATAACTTATTACTTATGTGAGCTACATATCTCTGAAACTAAAAAGAATTCAGGTACAAAATTTGGATAGGCGATAGAGCAGATTTGCAGCGACTGGATGGTGCCCATAACTAATAAAACGTATTATTCGAGTTACGCCAGTTCGCACCTTCACCAGCCATATGTGTGGCTGTAGTGAAACTTTATCATTGATATCCGCATGGGATGCTAACCGGAATTATATGGATGGGCCATGAGAACATTGGATTTTGATATTGTTAGACAATTGCTGAAATAATTGTAACGAAATCAGTGGATATTAAGTATTGTTCCTGACCTTTTTTCACAAGATAACCTTGCATGTGGTATATGTTCAAGGAAACCTCAACTAAAATCACCTGCAATGAAGTGCTTGCATCTTATAACATGCAATGAGGAACTTGGAAGGTTTTGAGGCGTGAGGAGGAGTCTGTATACACAGAGAATGGACAGTATACAAAATAAGCAAGTGAGAGATTCGGGTTCGAATCTTAGTAGCTGTCAATTTTTTTCTGTGTTAATTTCAACAGATATTAACTATATTAAGTTAAATTATGATAATTAAGTAACTATATGATAACAAGGCGAAATATAGAAAGTAGTAGTAATAAATTAGTTGTAAAGAAAATTTCGGTTTATATTTGACTGATCTTTGTGTTATTATTGGTATTATTTCAGAAAGTAAAAATACATGTATTAACAGAAATATATAAAAATTATAATTATTAGTAATGAACACTTACATAGTTACACTGTAAGGATTTCTTGTTTTCAACATTCTTATGGATGTCCACTATGAAAGGAGACGAGTGAAGAGAACATTATTTGTCACAACGAAAAAAATAATACATCTGAATTTAAAATGTTTTCACAGTGTCGCCAGCAACATTGGCAGTGTCGCCAACGTATCATATGTGAAGAGCAGATTGTTATGTAGCAAACTACTGTACATATGTTCAAGAAGTTTATTTTTGAACATTTTCCATAGTATTCCTCAAAACTGACCAGGACGTAAAGGAAAATTTACTATATATACATAAAGGAAAACTGACTACATCGTAATGTTCTTTCCGTCTCCCTTCACTTTTTATTATAAGCAAAAAGTTAATAAAAAGAGTCTCCCGTACAAAACTATGGAGGATAATTTGAGGTACAAAGTATCTCAATTACTTTCTCTGTATAAGTTTCCTTTGGCTGCTGTTGACGTTGGCCCAAGCTACGGATTGATGCCTCGCAAAGAAAGGAAGCTCTCAGCCCCGTAGCGGGATCGAGCTATAGTGGTGTTCGGAAAGTCCAATCCCGTAGCAGATCTGGACTTAGGGAGTTCGGCGTATCTCGTAGCAGATAAGGAGGTAAGATAGGATGGCCTACCCCGTAGCAGGTACGACCAAGAAGAGGAAAGAAGAGGAGGAGAGGACTATACCCGTAGCAGAATAGTTCCGCTTGTGCTGGCCCGACGCCTTCTATACCAGAGCTTCTGTCCCAGGAGCGCTGAATCTGCACTTCTAGATGTCTGCGTCGTCGGTTGTCTTCGGTCGCTGTTGTCGGCTTCCTCCGTTTTCCACTACTTATTTGCAAACTCTTAGCACGTGTTTTTACGCATACCTACGTTGCATAATTGACGTCACTTTACAATATATATATATATATATATATATCTGGTGTAGTAAAAAGTAATCCATTATTTTGCCAATAGATGGTTTCAGTGATCTGTAGCTCGCGTTGTATAAGTCCGATCGGGTTCAACGAGATGGCGTTCAAACGATGACATTGCGTACTAGAAACACTGTTCAGATAGTTGTGATGAGTTGACTCAGTGTTGTGTGAGCGCGCGTCAAAATGGACACTAGCAAAGAGAAAATACGCTATATTTTACAGTTTTTCTTCGATAAAGGCGAAAACGCAAACCAGGCGGCTGCAAATGTGAATAGTGTTTATGGTCCTTATACTATAACAGCCAATCACGCGCAATTTTGGTTTCGTCGATTCCGTTCCGGTAATTTTGACGTCAAAGATGAACCACGCACTGGAAGGCCACGTGTCGAAAATGTCGATAAAATCATGGACATTGTCGCGTCCGACCGTCATATAAGCACTGTTGCGATTGCCCAAGAGCTAAACATTGCACAAAAAACCGTGTGGAA
>JAGDQP010004865.1:0-82181 GCA_022664845.1 Lepisma saccharinum
ACAGAAAAGCACAGGGACACTGAGAGACATAGTGAGTTCAGTTTCTAACTATTCGATAAGACATTCGAAATCCAGTTCTTGTTGAAGCCGTCTTCATAAGCTGTGATTTAGCGGAATCCAACCAAGAGTCTTGCACTACCAGATAAGATACAATTCCATCATGAAGACTGATCAACAATAAATCACGAATACTGATTGTCTGTTCTAGAATGTCTTATCGAATTGTTGCAAACTGAACTCACTATGTCTCTCAGTGTCCCTGTGCTTTTCTGTTTCTCGTCTCCCAAAACCTTAGTTTTTGAAAACAACGATATTGTTAGCTTTGTTCTGTGTTTTCAACATTATTTAATGATTACATTGCCACGGTTATGTAGATAGAACTTTGAAACCCCATGAAAATAGAGATTAACTTCAACTTCCAATAAAACACAATTTAAGATGGGGGGTCGTAGAAGGAATATAACCACCGTTTTTACTTTAAGGTGGAACTTAAGATTAGAGAGGGGATGTGTGAGCCAGATGCACCATTTCTACCGGGTTCGAGTAACGCTGAGATCACACACTCAGGAAAGGCACCCTGCACTATCAGGTACTACGCCTAAGCCCAACCTATCGCCCAAAGACCAGGTGCCAGGGACAACACAAGAATGGAAGAGGTTAACAAAAACCCCACTCATACTAGACAACGTGATAATACTACAGGTAAAGTTTCTTTAAGTCTAAATAGTGACTTACAACAACGGACCATGGTAATGCATAAAACAAGGAGAATTACACTTGAGGCAAAAAATATATAAGAAAATGCATTTATGTAGCATCAACTAAATCGAAATTTACTGATAAATGGTGCTACGAGGATTCTATTGAGTGCTAGGAAATGAAAGCTGACACGAAAGCAAATTTGAAAACGTTTAAGGAAACTAACTAAGACTATAAGATAATAACAGATTTTTATTTAAATAAGAATATTTCACTTGAATTAATTTACGAGAAAATAGTAAGAAGATTTGAGTTTGATGTATTTAAGCATTAATTTACATCGAGACTGGGGAGAATCCAATGACCTCTTAGAAATAAAAAAATAAACGGTGTGGAATGAAACAGAAGGAACTATGTGCCTAACATGTGAATAATTTTACTACTAGAGAACTAACTTTTGGAATCTACAAAATCAGCAGCGGATGTACGATGAGCTTCATAAAACATGTAATGCATTCTTATTACAGATGAAAAACGAAAAATTAAAGCAGGTCTTTTGCTAAGGAGAAACGCAAACGTTTAAACTAGATAACGGTAATTTTCAGCGTAAGCCAGATGCGTTATAAGAAAAGAAAGTCATTCATATAAAATAAAACACTGGCTGACATTCCACATCGCATGAACCTTAATTTGGTGCATGTACTTGATAATTTCTTATTTACAAATAAAAATACGGAATAAAATATTACTCGAATAAACGGAAAAATTGTATACCTCTTCGAGGAATCGATTGCGTACCCAACGTCGTGCAAATCGGTTCCCAACGTCTGCCATTATCTGTTCCGACAAAATTTGGTCCTTACTTGCGAGGATTAGGTAGATGGAAATTTGGATACCAACGAAAAGAGAGAGCTTAAATTAAACTTCCAATGAAACATTATTCAAAATCAGAAGTCATAGAAGGAACCTCAACACCATTTTGATTTCATGTAGAGCTCATACAAACGACGAGCAAGGGAGAACTCTGGAAAAATATCTACACCATTTTACTTAAGCCCTCAAGATAATGAAGACATATTTGGAAATGTAAATCAAAGAAGAGAACCTCGCTAATTACAAAACATAAATCTTTACTGAATTTAAAGGAATGGAAACCGCGTTTAGAACTATAGATCACAAGTTCAGTGCATAATGACAATATGTATCAAATTCAAGCCACTACCACTCGTTGTATGTTGCATTCAAAAACAGTTCTTTTCGAAGCCGTCTTCCTAAGCTGTGATTTAGCGACAACCAAGAGTCTTACACTACCAGATGATGCACATTTTCATCGTGGAGTCTGATCAACATTAAATCACAAATACTGATTGTCTGCTCTAAAATGTCTTATCGAATTATGACAAACTGAATTTCACTCTTTCTCAGAGTCTCTGCGCTTTTCTCTTTCTCACCAAAAAACCTCAGTTTAAAACACAACGACGTTGACAGATTTTATCCTCATAAGATGATAGTCAGGGTTTTTAATATTATTTAATGATTACATAAAGCTAGGAAATACTGGCGTTAGTGACACTTTTACGATTAACTTGCTGCTAGGTTTTCAAAACTGGTTGTTTGTATGAATTGAATAATAGTTCCTATTTGTTTTGATCTGTTATTTATGAAACATACTAAAATAGTTGAAAGTTGTATAATAACATGTTCATTGATATCAAAGCTTGTATACAAAGTGACGTTTTAGAATTAAATAATGTATCTTAAATTATTAAGCAAAGATATTTTCATTATACCCTCCTTTCAAAGCCTTTATGTACAAGATTTACAAGCCTATATCTGTCGAACATTTGAATGGGAATTTTTAACCCAATAATCCATCATCCTAAAAGAGGGAGGGAATAGGGACTTTCGGAATGATTGTCCAACATTTTGGCTTTAGCGTCCTCAAATTAATGAAGACTTAAATTTAGTTAATTGTAACTCAGGAAGAGACACTCGAAACTTACAAAACACATGCCTGTAATGATTTAAAGTGCAAACGAAACCTAATTGAAAAATTACGTATCATAAGGCTATGGTTTAACGACAGTAGGTACTGTATTCTTGCCTCTTACGAAACAATGCCTACTATAGTCAAGCCAGATCATTGAGGTTAAGTTCAAACTGTAGCTAGGATCCAAACTAGAATATCAGAAATACAAGGTGAGTCACTGCTACACCCAGGTGATGTTTCCAATGATAAATACCTTGGACTTAGTATTCGTCCTCTAATACATAACGATGACGACTAAAAATGTCACTGTCTAACATTCTCTAAGCTCTGGTGATGGTCTATATCGGGTCTATCGTGTGTGTCCACTCGTTGCCAACTCATTCTAGACTGGCCTCCAAAGTAACACTTATTTTACTATTTATTGTTGAAATTAAGAACACAGAGAGTGCTTATATTTAATTTGACTATGCTGTGTTGCATCGACGTTTGTCTTTTCAACAACAGTCCGTAAATAGGAATAATAGCGTCGCTCGTAAAGTTTGCACTATATTGCTCTCTTATATGAGGCAATAAGTAGTGGTTATGGAATGAGATAATTATAAGGTAATAAGTTGTGGTAGTCTAGTTCGCTGTCTTGTTTGTGGAGATCTTGGCTTGGTTAAGTAGTGGCTATTGGAAATGAAACACTGCATACAAATATAACATATACCCATATTGGCATTAGTAATATACATGTGCGATTAACTTGGACTATAAGATTCAATGCTTTGTCTTTTTCGACCTAGCTCTTAATACATATAAGAAGGTAGGTCAAAAAAGGTAAAGTAGTGAATCTTATCGCCAGTGTTAATTGTACTTGTCTATTTATCCCATATAATATGTAAAAATACTGAGCGTTATTGGATAATAATTAAAGGTCGCTCCAATGACAAGGTTCTTTTTTATATAATTTGATTGATCAGGTTTTACATTGTGAATTACCTCTGGTCACATGTAATTAAAAACGCGAGTCATGACAAATAAAATAAACATCTCAACATTCATTTAAAGTTATGTGATTAATAGTTAACTAAAATTTAAGAATGCTCCATGTCCATTTATTCTAAGTTGCTCAAGCTCTAGTTTGACATTTAACTTGTTAACTTTCTTTGTTTTCATTATTCTAATTTTAATTCTAATTCCAGAAATGTGTCTTGCATGCGTGGCGGAAAATATAGTAACTTAGAAAAAATTCTTATGATTGAAGCGCCCTTTGGTATTATTTAATTGAACTCACATTTCTTTCAAATTTTTATGACACAAATAACAAGTTTGATCAAGTTGGACGATACAATTGAATACTTTTGTTTCTTTTGTGCCACATTTCAGCTTAAACACACGTTTGTAATACGAGTAATGTCTTTATTTCGTTTATTTGTTTCCTTTCTTTTTCTGTTTCGTTTCGTTTTTCACTTTTCATTTTTCATTCTCGTTTTCCCGCTTAGCTCTCTTTCTTTATGTTTATGTGCGTTTGTATGTGTTTTCTGTCTCAAATGATTTTAATAAAGCGTCAGTAAATATCCATTTGAAGTTTCTGTTGCTGTAGATTAAATTACTATTGGTATGTTGGGATTATTGCAAAACTGAGAAACCCGTAGACATTTACCTGATCCATTTACTTTCTAGCTTACAGATTGTAAGTGATGTAATAAACCTGATTATGTTTAATAACTTGTTTGATGTGCGATTGACATGTGGCTGGTAGGAGTTTAGCAGTATTCATACGCAACAAATCATTATTATTATTATTTTATGCTTTCTCAGTATTAATTGAGATTATGTTTTAACTTATAATCTGGTTTTACATTGTTTAATTCGGAGTAATCGTCACCAGCCAAGCAACGCATATGTACTACGGTCTCAGGTTAGGGGTAGTTGGCTGGCGCTATGTGAGTTTTTAATGTTCTTCCAAAGTCTTACAGTTAGACCAAATTCTTTAGGCTGATTAAATCTATAAACTTAATTTATAATCGCAGTAAACTTGTACTGGTCCTTTGAAATTAACAACATAAGATACAGCTTAACTCTTGTGGATTTTCTTGCTTAGAATAACATATATTATAATAGAAGATCCATATCAAAATCGAGATTCAGAAGAGGAACCAGCAAACCAAAGTGTCTATAAATTAATAATTGTTTTCTCGAATAAGGAAGTGTGATTAGCCTAAGTTTCTTTGTTCGCTTGTTTCAGCATGCACTTGGTATAAAAATCTGCTATTATTTTCACTACACTTTAATAAACTTACCCTTAGTGTTATATGTAATTGTGTATTTCTAATATCAACTCTTTACGAAACTGGTAAATTTATGTAACATTTTATATTTTTAGTGCATTCGCAGAATCGCATGTAATGACTGTGGTTGTGAATCGTCCAAAGGAATTACCAATACAACACATACTTCAATTACATTGAGTGATCTATTTCCACTCTCTCAATATGAAGTAAATGTTTCACCATTTACAGATGAGCTTGGAACTTCCTCCTCAGTGTTCACATTGTTGCAGCCAGAAGGTATTATTTGATATATAAATCAGCTGATCTAATAGAAATATGAGGAATTGCTCAAACGTGTATTTCATTATCTTGAGGGGCTAAGAATATAAGAATCCAATTCGGACGCAACCCCGAGAAACATTAGTAGGAACAAGTACATTTTTTTAAAAAAATTCTAATTTTCATTAAATTCATGGTCATTTTGGCCAATCCTGGAGTAAATTCAGAACCTTATATGTCCACTAGTTTTGGAGATAACTGAATAGGAATGGGCTCTGTGTATATATATATATTGCGATCTGATGGACTAAGTATTAATAGTGCTTCGAAGACGAACTCTGTCGTGAGGTTCTGTGGTCTAGCGTTTACACCACTGGTTTCGTGTGCAATTGGCCCTTGCTTCGATTTCTATTCAGAACAATGTTGTTGTTTTTTTGTAAGTAGTATAATTTATTTTCCTTTCTTGTCAAGGCTACTTCAACCTTATTTTTGTAAACTATAGTGCTTGGTTTAAAATTGTTTAAACCTTTTGGCTTCAATTGCTAAACTTGCATCAAGTCATTCCACTTGTCTTATTAAACTTGATTAACTTTCGAGTCAGGTCGAAATTGCTATGAATTTCAAGCTATGTCTTTGCTCAGGGATAGTAAATAAAACCTCAGAGAATTTATTACGATAAGGATAGTCATACTGCTATTTGTTGGAAATTAAATTTTATTGACAATTTTGGTTTTGATATAACTTACATTTAAAGATATGGTATTTCCAACTGAAAGTTCTAGGTTCTATTTATTATTTTCTAACAGAGCTCAATAATCGATTATCGTTTTAAAGAAACTGGCAGGATCTTGTGAAACATTACGTAGCGGAATCAATCCATTAAACGCAACAAATTATTATTGCGTTTAATGGATCTAAAAATGATGTACAATCTTCTCTCTTTGGTTTTGTTGTTCCAATATGTTTGTCACGCAGTGGTCAGGATGTTCAGTATGTCTATCTTATTTTCCGCTGGCTGATGTAATATTCCTCTTTATATTTTATCTTAATTTCCTTTTTTAACCCATAACGTGGATCCCATTTTCTTCACTTGCAAATACATGGACATAGTCGCGATCACAGCCTGGAGTGTTTCCACCGGTGTTGTCCTGTATACTCCTGTCAATCTCAGCATGATTTGTCTCTTCATTCAGTTTATAATTTGCGCCTGTCTTACATCGTCCATCTGGTGGCTCCAGGCACTGGCGGCGCACCTACAATGAACCTTATGATGACAGCATGGTACATTCTGATTATTTTAAGCGGTATTCTGTATTTGCTTATGGCTTTGCTTTTAACTGTTGACACACGCGTTCTGAAATTTAATTTATCATCCCAAATAGCTCCTAAATATTTAAACTCTTTTTCTCTTTTAATTATTTTGTCATTTATGTTTATGCTTGGTCAACGATTGAAATTTAGTTTACGTTTAAACAATACATATTTTGTCTTAGTTGCCGAAACTTTAAGCTTATTATTCTTCTACCACGATGTCATTGTTTCCATTATTAGGTTGGCTTCCGTTTGTAATTTGTTCTTGCTATTTCTTTTGAGCACGACCGCTAGGTCGTCCGAGTAGGCCACTAGTCCCCTCTACGAGCACACAACAAATCAAATCAAACATCTTCTTTTGTTGTATTTCTAATAAAGAGGTATTTTTTGCGTTTAATGCATTGACTTCACTGCGTAATTTTTCACAAGATATTGACAAAAATTCTTACTACGCTCTGATAGAAAATGATAAATATAACCTGCAACATTCAATAGAAAATACCATATCTCCAAATATAAGTTATACTAAAAACAAATGAGGTTCTATTTTCTCTTGCTGAGTACAGAAATAGTTTACAATTGAAGCACCTACTTTCTTCCTCTTTTATTCACTACCTACATAGCAATTTGTACGTGAACCAACATTGCTGCAAGCTGGCATGCTATTTGATTACGTGATATATCACATGAAAAGACCGCCTAAATGCATTACCAATTCATCGCTTATTTTACTTGCCACTACACAGCAAAAGCAAATTGCCATTATTGTCGACCGCTCACAGCTCCCTAATGTGGTTAGGTAAAGTGCTGTTCGGACGCTGTTACGCCTAATTGCTACCTCATTAGCTTACACAGTAATTATTCAACCATATTGATATATACGTCATTTTAAAGCTTATGAAACCGGCAACAACTTTTATCCTGAACAGTTTTTGATATTGTGAGTTTAAAACAAGGTATACTGTAAAAAGTGTAAATATTAAAATCAAAATATCGTCATATTACATTTTGATCTGAATTATGGCAAAATTACTACCAATAGAGAAAAACGCATGATATACATTTTTGTACTCTGTCATCTAGAATTTATAACAAAAATAATATCGTTATGCCTATTTATTACGGAGTTATAATACAATTTAAGGAAGTTTGTACATTACTGGTTCCGGGTGTATAGGAGGAAACACAGGGGGAGGGCAGAGGAGTTCTGAAAATTGCACATCTAGTAGTGGTGTATCGACAGGCCAAAATTCAGGGTTTAACTGATAATTTCTAACATCAAACCATTATTTACCGGGCTAAAACATGCGCGAAATGAGTGTCTTTATCATAGCGTATCATTATCGCTTGCATGCGTATGTAATATACAAGAATGAAATACAGCTTTTACAGCTCATTAACTTCAAGTTACATATTTTGTGTACATATGAATTCTAAACAGAAAGTGTCAATGCCTCACAAATGGCAGACAACATCACTAGTCACCAACAGAAGTTTGCTGCAGATCAAGTGCGCACTTAAGCAGCATTACTATCACGGTTATTTAGAATGCTTCTTATCAACAACTTCAACTTATTTTCTTATTCCATTATGTGCATAATAATCTTAATTAAAACTCAGTTAATACTTCCCACTCTATTCATTTTGTAATCGAATAGTGACGTATTACTGAGATACATTGAACCCTATTTTCATTCCCTTTCTCATTCTCTGCGGTGGTGTGGCGAAACCTTCAAGTTTTGTTAATACCAACCATGAAACGACAAATAGATTGAGATGTATTTTGATTCTATTTGTATAAATATTAGGTACAGTATAAATATTTAGTGACGGTTCGTACAGCGTCAATAAATATTTTTGCTACATTAGCAATTGTACTACTGTGGGTAAGAATTTCACAACCTGTGTGATCTACTTTTAATATTTTCATTAATTGTTCTTTATCCTAAGAAACACACTAGCCAAATTTGAAATTACTAAGTTTACTAGTTTCCGAGTTCTCATATATGTCTCTCCTTAAGAGGTTTCCACACCTGAGGGAGTGTAGAATCGAGACACCGAGATAGCGTTTACTCAGGAATTGAAATGAAGAATTTTCATACCGAAATATCATGTTACTAGCTTAAGCGGTTTCTAAGTTACACCCCACCCGACTCTGTTTGAACAGTTAATCCTTCTATGTCCTAAGAAATGTGGGTGTCAAATCTTGTTCGAATCCATGATGGGGTGTGGAAGTGTATAGTGTTCAAAGAAATACACAAACTTTCCATTTTATACATAGAGAAATTAATTTGTATTAGTTGGCAAGAATTACAGTTTCACTACTACAACTATTACAACAACAAATTTTGCTAATGCAACTAGTGTTACAACTACTACTACAGTTACTACTACTACTACTACTACTACTACTACTGCTACTACTACTACTACTATAGAAAAACTATTACTATTACAACATCTACTTCTGAGGCGTTAGGCCAGCTCCGTGTTCAAATCTGGGGCATTGATAATTGTGAATTTTAATAAGAATAGTGATGGGCGCAAGTCAAAGTTACTGAAGTGGTATATACAACATAAAGTTTACTAAAGTTTTTGGCAACACCAACAATATCGGATTTATCCACGTCTTTGTTGTTTTGTGTGATGCATACATATACTATTATGGAAGGTAGAACTCCCGTTTAAGAGTGAAATAGATAGACAGAAACTTATCTCAGGACTATATTGTGGTATCAGATGACCTATTGCTGTCTAAAATAGTAGCTCTACATTTAGTGATAACATCTGTACACCGAACTGAAATCCAGAAGAAGGTGTTGAAGTTCAGTTTTGGGAAATGCCTTATTCAAATAGGGTTTAATAAAAGATAATCCAGTACTATCCCCATACAGAAAGATAAAACAGTAGCGTACAGTCTTCAGGAAATAATATTGACACAAGATATGCACTTTCACATCCCACCTGAGAGCTAAAAATATACCTTCGAGATGCTTCTGTGAGAGAAACACGGAGGTCATGAACAGAAATGTTGTACGTGCATAACATAGATTTGTCAACGTCATTGCGAAACAATGCCCCTATATTTTGAAGATATAACAGAATTTTAAACCACTGTCACAATGTATCGAAACTTAAACAGAAAATTTATTAGTTTTCGAATACCAGCACTTTTCTGCTACATTGGCAATAAAACATGATATGTCAAATTCAAAGAAGGCTATAACACTTGGTCCTGTGGATTTTGTCAATATTCGCACTGGATTCCTTATTATGTCAGATCGTTATTTTAAATCAACACCAAATCAAAAACATCTGTGGAAAACACAAATAAGTGGATATATCTGGTGTAGTAAAAAGTAATCCATTATTTTTGCATGGCATTGAAGGCTTGACTTGCCATAGTTAGAATGATCCGATTTAGGTCACATATGCGCCGTTTTGTTCGATAACGTGTTGCCATTTGGAAGGTAAGATCATGATGCCTCTCTCATAGAAGCCCTTGTCCCTATTGGCAAAAAAAATGAGACAGTCGATTTTCACAAGCCTCTCTTGACGCGAATTTTGCACCAGCAAACGTGTTCGCCATGGACAGGAGCAGAAGGTAATCACTCGGTGCCAGGTCCGGACTATAAGGTGGATGCATAAGAACCTCCCAACCAAGCTCCCGGAGCTTCTGGCGAGTCACTATCGATGTATGTGCCTGGCGTTGTCCAGGTGGAACACAATGCCTCTCATTGGCCAAATCTGGCCGCGTCTGGGTCGAATTGCTGCCTTCAGACGGTCGAATTGTTGACAGTATAGTTCCGAGTTAAGGGTTTGGCCGTAGGGGAGCAGCTCAAAGTAGATAATTCCCTGCCAATCCCACCAAGCACACAGCAAAACCTTCCTGGCCATCAATCCTGGCTTGGGCACCGTTTGCGCCGGCGCACCGCGCTTTGACCACGACCGTTTTCGCGTGACGTTGTCGTAAGTGATCCACTTTTCATCACCAGTCACCAACCGCTTCAGAAATGGGTCGCTTTTGTTGCGATTCAGCAGCGATTCGCAGATGGAAATTCGGTCCATGAGGTTTTTTTGCATTAACTCGTGTGGCACTCATACATCAAGCTTCTTTTTGTATCCAGCCTTATGCAAATGGTTCCACACGGTTTTTTGTGCAATGTTTAGCTCTTGGGCAATCGAAATAGTGCTTACATGACGGTCGGACGCGACAATGTCCATGATTTTATCGACATGTCCGACACGTGGCCTTCCAGTGCGTGGTACATCTTTGACGTGAAAATTACCGGCACGGAATCGACGAAACCAAAATTGCGCGTGATTGGCTGTTACAGTATCAGGACCATAAACACTATTCACATTTGCAGTCGCCTGGCTTGCGTTTTCGCCTTTATCGAAGAAAAACTGTAAAATATAGCGTATTTTCTCTTTGCTAGTGTCCATTTTGACGCGCGCTCACACAACACTGAGTCAACTCATCACAACTATCTGAACAGTGATTGTAGTACGCAATCTCATCGTTTGAACCCGATCGGACTTATACAACGCGAGATACAGATCACTGAAACCATCTATAGGCAAAATAATGGATTACTTTTTACTACACCAGATATTTTGTCCAGTTAGAAGAAGTACTAAAAATATTTTTCGGTATTTGTGTCCTCATCTATTCTTATTTTTATCATCTTTATTTAGTGTCTTTCCACTCTTGCACCTTACACTCTAGCTATAGCTATACTGTTTGTTTTGACATGTATGGCCGATAAAGGTAGTTGACACGTTGGGAGGCGTTAGACCAATGTTCCACACATCCCAACATCTGACCTTTGTAATACTAAAAATGGAGAGTTGAGTATTCGTCGTAATGAAAAGGATCTGGGTTAATTGTATTCTATATAAATAGACCTCTCGTTAATCTGCAATAAAACGTAAGATTCTCTTCTTCGCTATAAGAGAGGACTGGACTGTACCTCTCTTGCGTTTCACTTTCAAATCTATTTTTTTTTCTCTTTAGGAAAAACATATAGATACTACTAATTATTGAAAATTAATTATCTTCCAAGGGCTCTGAAATTTAGTTTGTGTTTAGTATATGGTCTCTTATATCAGCGTGCGCACCTAAAACGTTTCATTGGTAAGCGTTTTCCATAAACATTTGCAATATTCCGAGCTTGTAATTCGTTTTCCTATATTTAATCGATAAGTGTGCAGCAGATGAATTTTATAATTACTATTTTTGTTAGAATTTAATTCAGAGTAACATTATATCCATGCAGCCAAGTTTAATTTATGTTGTAAATCAATCGAATGTAGTAACTCAATACCCTTCTTTATCTCTTGGCAATTGAATCTAAATTCAAGAACAATGTAACATGTAAAGAATCTAACATGTAAAGATATTAATAATGTTACCAGAAAGAAATATAACTATCTCAAGATTAGATTACATGTTCTATCTTTTTTGATCACCCTTTTGATGTGAGAATGATGAACATGTAGGAGGAACTGACTGTTGGAGAAACACGACACTAGTAATACACGTAAAAATCAGAATCAATAAGCATGTCATTATCAGAATGAATAATGCCCGTGGACTTTATTATTGGGGCGTTTAGTTGGGTGCTATGGTCGTCATTAGTGAAGTGATGACAACTTTCATATATTTATTAACGAAATACATGTGAGTACGGTTCCTAATCTTTTGTGTGTGGGGTGATTGTAGTGTCTAAAACCTACTTTTCTCCATTAAATAATTCATCTTTAATGTATCCTAGTAATTATTTTCGTACTTTATAATTATACCTTCTATTTCAGTTCCCTATGTTAGCCCATCAGAAAATAACAAAGAATACGAAATAACAAATACAAGCATTACTATTTACTGGAATCCACCACAAGACTGTTGTATGATTAATGGCTTCTCCCGTGGCTATAGATACGAACTAAACCATATTGGTGGCGTTCCTATTTTGAGCGGAATAACCGAAATGTTATCAGCAACATTTACTCACCTACGTCCTTCCACTGAATATGAAGTAAAGATATACGTGCTTAATTCAGTTGGATGGAACGAAGATTATCCTCTTGTTATAAACATCAGTACCGCAGGAACTGGTAAGTAACTTGTGAGTTTATAGATATTGTATTTGGTTTAGTAAATTAGAAAACTCGTAGAATTGCTGCTATACCACCGAGAAATTTTCACCCTGGAATTCCACTATCATGGATGCTATCTGTATCAGAGATTTTAATGCGAAGAAAGTGTTGACATGTTTAAAGTGTCCACACTTTATAGCACTTAACGTTACTATATTACCAAATTCTTTTCGTATTCAGCCTTTAAAATTTGAATTACAGTACAAAATAAATATTTTAGTGGTATTTGATTGTGCTTGTGCAAGTGTAGATTAAGTTACTCCTTACGTGTTTTATGCTACAAGTGTTTCTTATACGACGTTCTATTATGTCAATTTCCATAATGCAGTTAGAAGGCGAGGATCAGGACACACCCGAGCAGAACAACCGGAAGAATAAGAGCTAGGATTGGATAAGGATCGAAAACAAGCTAGCAAATTGTTCAAGTTGGAGTCAGCTTTAAAGGATTTCTGTCGAGGATTGGTACAAAGCCATGTGCGGAACATACATAGTCCAAAGGTGTAATAATTTTATTATATTAGAAAAACGATACCTATACCTATGATAGAGAAACGAGTCTGTGCAGTAAAGGATGGTAGTGATTATACGTTTCTGAACAGTAGTAAGAAATTCCTTTGATTTCTTCATAGCTTGTGATCTTCATAGCAATGGGACGAAGAAGAAATGTGAGATTCGAGGCTCCAGATGTCTTTGTGTGACGGTATGGCCATTTGGAAATTAACAGCTCTGGTTATCTGGATTCTTATTGAAGCTCAACGTAGAGTGATATAATCACTTGTAACATGAATAATTGGCTCGATGATTCCGGAAAATAATACTGATTCGAGTTCTCGCCAGAAAGTTGTATTAATTGTTATTGTTCACTATGAGATAAGATTCAGATTTTTTTATTAAAAGCGGTTTATATACTTCATTACGACCTACCAACGGGCCATGAATTCCGTGTTTTGACAGTTAGGTTGGAAATGTGTTTTAAATCCCCTTAAATTACCTAGTACAGTATTGAGTGACAATAAATTGGTGTTTTTTCATGTGACAAACCCGAAACATAACATTTGTTGTGAATAAGCTACACCTGAACTATATGAGGACTTACAACTTTCTGCGCCATCCTCCATTCCAAATCAAACTTATTACTCTTGAAATAATTGAGAAACATCCTAACGACGTCATCTCCATCAGATTCAAGTAACATAAACTCATTATCACTTCACTTGTCCAGAGACAGTCGAGACTTCACTCCGGTAGATCATTTATTATAATTACTTTTCTAACCATCAGTTGTAGGAACGTTTGTATATCTTTCCTTGTAGATACTCGAAGTACGTAAAACTTATAACGAATATGTAATACGCTATCCTGGTGTCCACACAGACGGGAACTTTTTAGAGACTGTACAGTTTTTGCCTTTACAGCATTCATGAAACTACAGGCCATCACGGCAACCACTTTACCTCACCTTAGGGTTATGAACCGTCGATAATAGCGATCCAAATCTTGATTCAAGGCATCATCCTGGTATTAATAGTTTGATAGGAAAATAAATGAAACTTTCGATGAATTAACGTTTACCATATATTCGTTTGATAATATATAGGGTGATTGATTAGTATATGCAAAAAATGAACGTCGATTACCGACGACCAAAGATGAAGAAAACAATCAAAAGATATTTCTAATGTGCATACTTCCATAGTTACAGCGAATCAAAGCTACGGTTGAATCGTCACAAATTAACGGTCAGTTCTTGCAAAACCTGACCATGCGCACTCCATCACTCATAGTCGTTGCTCATATGAATGTGTTGGATATTGCTTAGACTTTGACGATTACGTCATTACCTTTCGAAGTATGACGCCATTTACGACGATGTCGCTCTAAATTTGAGCTTTTCTAACTCCTAAACTACGCATGTTTCAAAATTTCTTCAGACAAAATTTTACCTTCTTTTGGTGTCAAGAATTTTCCCCGGAACCTCTTAGATACATTAATGAATCACATTGTGTATAGACAGATAAGGTCACGGTAAACGTGGTAAAGCGTTCACCTCTGGTACGTTTAGTCCCGGTTCGACCACTTCTAATGGTGTGGACCTTGCGATATACAAGTACCATATACGGAGAGCTTATTAAGATTCTCGGGATGATGGAAGAATTTTTGAAATGAAGAAGTGTTTCGATAAGGGAGAGCACGAGAAAGACACTACATAAAGTGTATCTGTACGACAAAGCCCACATGGCATGAACCGTTATCGAATTAGAGTCCCACGCACCAGAGGTGAAGGCTCTACTACTGAGCCAACGCGTCAAATAAAGAGGAACAGGTAGGGGATATACTTAATATACATTACTGTAAGCAGGATTCAGGTAAAAATATCTCCACGGTAATGTTATACTTTTTTTCTTAATTTAATTTATAAAATAATTTAACTCATGCAGTTCCTGTTATGGTAGAGATAGGATATGAGTCTATTCAGTTCAGTTTCAGAGTAGGAGAGGTCTACGTCATAAACTTGAAAAAATAACTGAAGTATTAACCGTATAATGGTGACTCGGTATTCAATCAATAGTTCAATGTCTTCTGAATATATGTACTGTGATAGTAACTTATAGTCTAGTCTTAATAATATCACGGATATAATAAAGAGCAATGTTACATAGTGCTACATGGTATAATATGATCGTGTACGTGTGACAGGCATCATAAACACAACGCAATCAAAAATATATATTTTCCTAAGGGTGAAAATATATACCTTATTTATTTAATCATATTCAGTGTATTCAAAAAGACGAACATATTTTTAGAGAGCAGTAGTGTTTTCTGAATTATCAACATTAATGGCTTTCAGATTATTTCCTTTATCAGAACTGAGTCTATACACAGAGAAAAATCCTTGTTTGTGGTTAACTTAAATATTTGTTCAAATAAAGTCTCAAGTATTGTATGCTTTATATATAAGTTTGTTTAAACGAATTTGGTTGACACCAGTAAATATTACAAAGGTACCAGAAGAATTCAACACGGGTGGGCTAGTTGGTAGCTTGTTGGCTGAAGGTAAGTGGATTTCAGCTCATATAGGAACAGCTTCAGGACTTGAGGTTTCCATACGGTACTATAATGTCTACTGTACGTTTATTAATCATCAATATCGTATTAAAGCATTTCATCGTGTGCTATGTCAATAACCAGGGTAAAGAATTCGAACTAAAGATCAGAATCGGCTTTCTTTACTAAGATTCTTGTTTGTTTCATTTAACAAACAACATTTGTTTCAAGCTCAGTTATTTCTCTGTTACTTATTCGTTTGTGCCAAGTACCTAAAACAAAATAGTTCAGAGTTATATCTTTCCAATATTAATACAACTGTCCAAGTTTTAACTTACGCTTTTAAATAATTATAACATAACTGGTTGATGAGGAAGTGTCTGCCGTAGTAGCGATATAGGCAGAGTATCAGACTATAACATACTAGGGTCTTCGTTCTATTCCTGCTAGGCGTTGTTATACCTCTATTCGGTTATAATGTAATTCGGTTAAACAAAATTTAGTTGAGGAAAAACAAACTTTTGTTTGAGCCTTACTGTAGCAAACTATTTTGTAACCTCCCGAACGGTTTTAGTCTGTAAAAAAAATCATATTTCTTCCGCGTTCTGCTATGTCGTATTATTGTCCTTTATGTGTAACCCTAAACCAGGAAACATAGTTTAAGTGTCTTATGGTTCACTATTGTAACAATCGCAGGTAGCACAAGCTACAAAACTGTCTATTTATTAAGTAATATATCTAATTACATGTTACGGTTACGAGCATATAGATTTATGCTTATTCTACTCACCATATAATGAGGAATTTAATGGCTAGCGGCAGAGAAATTGCTCGTAACACTAGAGACAAACTGAGTTGATGGTATACAATCAACAATACTTTCTACTAAATCCAAACGTTTTTCTCTCACGAAAATAATTTATCCCCCAAGAACGCGAAACTCACACTAAAACAACTTTGCTTCTCAAAGATTATAATATTTTAAAAAAATCGTTAGTACAGCCAGGTTGGATATATTTGTGTTCTCAGATAGACACTGTTAACAAAGTACAACACTCATCTCTACAACAAATGTTACTATGAAAGGAAGTTGAACATAAGGTAACCTAAGGAGATAATTGTACTGCAATACAATTTCTCTGTTGCTAAGCAAGGACTCCGCTTCCTACTTTTCGTACATCAGAAAGGTCAGCACGGAAATTGGTATTATTCGAAAGAAACCATTGGTACATGCATTGAAATTTTATGGCAAGAGATCGAGTCAATTATCATGCTATTATTCATGGTTGTGGAAGGGGTAAAGGGCGCGATGGTCTGCCAGCAAGGTTACGTAAAGCAAATATGTTTTAATGTCTACGTATTTTCATGTAAATTTATCTACAATTTTAGTAACAATACGGTTGTTTTTAATTTATTAGCCTAGAAAGAAGAAAATGGGAAAATGCAGGTGCTGTTAAAATAGAAAACGAAATTTTAAAAAGGAAAAATGGCCATAGCGGGATCTGTCTTCTTCAAAGTACTGCCGTCCACTGGGTAAACGCCACTTCCAGCATTTATTCTAGTTCTGAAAGGCTTGCTAAAATTCCAGTTTTGGAAAGACCAGTAGCTCCCTAGCGATTTCCCTTGGTTATCCTATATGATATGGAATCTGCGAACCCTTGAAAGTTTATTTAAGATTATTGAAGACGATAAAGCTAATGATAAACACCGATAAACCCTAGTCAGAATTGTCAGCGACTGATATAAACACCAGGAGCCCTCTCAAGTGAAGCTAACGTTCTACTAACTGAGCGACATTCGCTTAGTGGATATGTTAATGTTACCATAATCTGTAAGTAGGTTTCAGGCCCTAGAAATGAGCCTAACATATAAGCATGTGGTACATCATATTTATCGGTTAACTACGAAGGGATATACATCGTTGGATTTCCAATTGTGTTGACAATGAATTTTAACTTTTCTTGTGAACACGGTGCGAAATCATGTTCCACATATAGAACGGATTAGTAATATTTTATTTGTTATTTATTTAAAACGAATATCAAGCTTATGTAACATATTTTATTTGAAGTATTTCAATTTTGTATTAAATAAATGTTTCTTTAGTTCCAGGTCAAGTTCAAAATTTAACAGTCTATATGAGGTCTAGAAGAACGATTGGATTCCGATGGAATGAACCGAAAGAAATTCACGGAACGTTGAAATCTTTTACTGTTACATACAGCAGAGAAAATGATAGTGCAAAGTTGTATTTTGTCGTGCTTCCATTGCCTTGCCCGATTTATAAGGATATGTTTTGCCACACAATTACGTCCTTGATACCAGCTGAGAAATACGTCATATCGGTATGTACTGTCTATAATATAACTAATTAGTATTAACCGTATTGGGGGGAAAATTTGGCACAGTTTCTAATAATTAATATGTTAATATACTAAAATCAAATAAGATGCCCGAAGTATTAAAATAAATCAAAACGTAATATTCCTCAAGCCTTAAGGTTACTTCCAATTGTTGGCGACGAATAATGTTTAGCATGTAACTGTAGTGTATTTAAATTGTTTTAATATACTAAATTAATTTTGTCATACAAACCAGACGGTTTGCATATTTTAACTTCACCTTACTATTATTAATAATGTGGTATCAATTTTACTTGTAATTTTAGGATATTTTGATTGTGAGAAGAGTTTTCTAATAAATATAAATTTTAATTTCTTATAAGAAAATAAGTTATATTGAACTTTCTTTATTATCCCTTAATTCTCACTAGCACGCCCACTAGCAGAGATAAATGTTTTTCGAAAGTACGAAACTTTGACCCCAATCTCCTTAATTTAGAAATTTGTGACAGACGCTTATGTTCATCTGCGTTATATTTTTTTTTCGAAAATGTTCCAGGATCCTGGTTGGTAAATGTTATCACGAAAACATATATTCGTATTATTTGTTGTCATGTTTTAATAATTATTTATTTTTTAAAATCACACGGGAGTTAGATAAAACGTATTTCGTGTAATCGTTTCTAAAGTAAATTCCATATAAACTGTATTTTGAGAAGCGAATATTTCAAACAGGTAATTGATATTCTAATAAATTTATCTTTTGAACAGGTGAGTGCAAGAAACTTGGAAGTTCCTGACGACGATGGTGAGAAAGTGACCATTACGACGATTACAAAAGAAGAAGGTAAAATAAAACAATAATATCGTAGTATCGTAAACTGTTATCATATAAAGTAGAACGTTATTAGTACGAGCAAAGGTTCTACCTGCTTCGGTGTGTATGTAAATGTACGAACAACACAATGGAACTCATCTAAAGCTGTTCACAATCGCCATCAAAATCGATATCTTCTTACAATATTTATGGAAGGAGATGATTCCTACGTCGATTAGTCCTGAGGTTTGATGTCGAAGAACTCTTGCGCGCAAATTTCTACAGTCATCAAATCATCAAACGTTTCCATGCGAAGAAATTTTATAATGTACAAAACAGGTTGTTGTGTGTAAAGGAAAACCAGGAGAACATAGTGTGTAGGTTAAATCATCCCAACCAAAGCCCGTCAAATTTTGATGGGTGGTGAGAACAGCATATGGCCCGGTGTTGTCTTAGTAGACGATTACTCTTTAACTATTGACCACGCCTGGGTACTTTGATCACAATTCCGCTCGCAGGCAGTCCAACTGTTGACAGTAGAATGTGGTATGAATAGCTTGGTTAGGATCTAGAATCTCCGAAGGATTGTGCCTTTAATTATACTTACTTGGGTTTCGGTTCAGGTTTGGACGTTGATTGGCCTGAAATTTGGATGTGTAAAGTCATAAATAAAGTAAAATCCAAAATTCAAATTGGAGGGCACAATTCTCACCGCCGTGACAATGGTCAATAAAGATCGCGACACCTCTTCCCGTTGAGTTGCACTCAGCTGTTTTGGAACCCAGCGATTCGATTCGTCTTTCAAATGTCGGCCTATGTAACTGGGAAATTTCCCCTAATATTTCTATGGTTGGATTCGAGCTGTTCCATATTACTTGGTCGAAGTCTTCTTCGTAAAGCACTGAAGGACGTCCAGATCATGGTTTATTTTGATAGTTACTGTCTCCGTCGCAGAATTTTCAAAACCATCGGCGTCATGTGCAGTCGCCAAATGCATCTCCATCACACATTTGCTGAACGTCCCGGCAGGCTACGGCTGCACAATTTCCTTTATCGAATTAAAAATTAAACACTATCTGATGTGTTTTTATCGTTCTCCGTTACAAAAACACAATACGCAGTCCCTGTCTGCTGGTTCACACTCACTGACTTTGGCTATGGATAGCCACGTGGGTACCGATTTATGCACTGACAGCACGATTTTGTAGGTTAGTATTGCGTTAAATTGTGACATGTCGAAACGTAGAAGTTTTGTACACAATAGTTAGAATGTGTTGCACTGAGGACTTTCAGAACATTTTATATAGAGCTTAAACATTAGAAGTAATAGTGCCGTTATTGAACTGTACATATTTCAGATGAAATTGCATGTGAATGTTTGATTTAAAAATATCGTTCCACGCTTTGTCGATCATAATTTTTCACCATTGTAATGTATGTTTATAGGAATTAGAATAACTTTAATAATTAATTATATATTGTGAAATGAGAGTAAATATAGATGCTTAAGAGCATGCTAATATAATCCACTAAAATTAAAATATAGTTGTATCGTATTTGTTAACGCAGACCATTACACTTTAAGTTGCATCAAGTTATACAAGTTCAGCTGACGCTAAGGACCATACTTACTCAATTACAACAGGGTTCTTCCAGCAGTGCTTTGCCAGACAAACAGGAATGTAAACAAGTAAATTCGGATAAAAGCTATCACAATTCACTCCTTTTATAAAATAATAGCTGATATAACCGCTCATTGGTGCGGGATGAACATAATATGCTGATAAACCTAACAGCTGGGCAGTTTTAAAAATTCACATCTACAGCGCCCCGAGAACCTGAATGATTTTTTCCAGTACGTAAATGCTCAGTTTATGCGGTTAATTACAGCGATATGGTAAAAACTTGAATTATTAAATGTTTAAAGGTGGATTGACAACTGTTTTCTCTGAAACTCCCCAAGTGTTTCTCTGGCCTGTCCAAGTACGTAATGAACACGTATCCCAAAGTTGGTTCAAACAAATGCGGATACATCTTTAAAAAAATAAATAGGATCACAACACTTAAAACACTGGTTATTCAGAATAACGTACCTCTACGACCTACCCCGTACTAAGAAACAAGTATGCAACATTTCGTAGAAATTAACGCACGCATGTTGATTTGTATAAGTATGATACAGACATTATATATTTTATAACGACCTGAACCGAAACAAATTAAAGTTTTGAAATTGGTAAAGCTTAACAGAGGTGGTTTCTTAAAGAGTTTTGAACCAAATAATTATTTTTTTAGTTTGACGATGAGTATTTGTGGCATATTTGGTTTAAATGTTTAAATAATTGTTTAAAAAGTTGGTAACTCTGACAACTTGGTGAATTTCGTCAAATTCTTTATTAGAGATGCATGATGGGAAAAAATTATATTAATTTTAACAGCCTATATCCATATTAATTACTAATGTATGTTGATGACTTCGTAAGCGAGCGGTTCAGTGATGGGTTCTAAACACTGTCAACTTGGGCTTTTGGTATAGGTCACTACTCCACAGACGTTTTCTACATTTGGAGAAGAGTATTCATATCAAATTAGGTTTAGATGTGATGTAAGAAGTCGAACCATTTCCATGAAATCTATTTTTGTAAATATGGTGAAAGAAGTCCAACGATTTTAAAGAAATGTATTTTTAAAGTTCGCAACACTCGGAAACGGGGGTAAATTTTGTAAAACCCTATCTCATTGGAGCTCAACATATTCGAAAAAGACTGTATACAAAATTTTACAGCTTCTATCAACATTATTTATTTAGTACTGTTGATGAATCGATGAGTGAGTGTTTGAATCTGTTCGATTGGCAACAGTGAAATCTTGGGTTCTTGGAAAAGCGTACAACCTCATAGTCGTTTCCTAAAGGTACGGAAAATAATTCATACAAAACTTTGGGTAGATATTGTGAACGGTAGAATCATTTGCAAAACCTGTATTGTTATTTAAAACGAGCAACACTGGTAAACTAAGGTTAGTTTCGTAAAATTGTTTCTTAGCGGAAATCTACGTGAAAAGAACAAGGAATGTTTATGTGTATTTCAAATCCAGTTAATAGAACGTACATAATATCCTGAAAGAATATCGTTGTGTAATTCTCTCTGTATTTTTAAGGTTGAGTATGATACCTTAACACAATAGCATAACTGCTTGGTGGAGACTAGTAGCTACGATCGTAGATATGAAATACGCACAGGGGAGACGGCACGTGCTTCTGTCCCGCTCAGGACAAACATAAGATTTTCAGAATGTTCAATGGAACGTTTTCCTTGTCCTATAGTTCGAATGACAGGGCCATACTTTGAACATAGGCGCTTACCGCTATCTTTCTGTTTCATTCCACTGATGAAAGCTCGCCCAGGAACATCATCGTTCAGATGTAACGATGTGGAGCCTTCAGGTTCAGCTAGATTTAGAAACTAGACGTCAAATGTGGTTTATGTACAATGGAGCTCCGATGTATTTCAGGAAAGACGGAGAGGAGAGGGTGGCACAGTTTCTTGGCGCGCTCGTTCACCATATCAAAATCCTATGGATTTTTATTTTGGGGGGTCATTGTGAAGGTATTGTGTATTTAACGGAGGTTCGTGATCTACGAGATATGCAACACATACCCACGTGGATTCAATAATTCGAATTATGCCTGATATATTCGACAACATTCAAAGTTCATTAACTCACCGTGCCTACGTTTGCGTTTGCTCGGATGGAAGCCACATTGAACGCACATTGTAAAATTTTGTTTCTTTCAGAAGAACACTTTATTTCTAAAAGAAATAAAAGATTGTAAAGACATCACTCTTGTAGTAAGTACAATGCATCAATTTAAACATTTTGGATTTGAATTTATTTATGATACATATGCTCATTCCTTGCCAATTCCAACAAGTATTACAAGCTTGGTACTCCACAAACAAAACACTCTGATTTCCTTATTTGCAGCATAAGGATAACATGTATGCGCTTACGTGTGTGGGCAAAGAGAAAGAACAAGATCAGAAGAATGTGCCCCTCGAAAAGCACCTTAGACGATTATTATTAGTATTAATATTTACTAGTAGTAGTAATAGTATCGTTACAATTGTAATTAAACTTTTCAACTGGTTTCTTCTTTTAGCTCTACCTGAAGACTCAACATCTTTACGTCTGAAGTGTTCTCCTCGGCGAACATTCTTCAGTACAACGGAATGCAAACATTAGCTGTCATTGCCTCTGTTCGATGTACTCACCCGATGTTCGAATTATGGGACAGGGAAAACGTGAAAATTCTGAAAACATGTTCATCCTGAGCGGGACATAAATACGAGCCGTATCCTCTGTGTTTATTCCATGTCTACGATCGTAGCTACTAGTCTCCACCAAGCAGTTATGCTATTCTTTCCCTCTGTTAATTTGGACAGCCAACTTCAATATTGAACTCTCATTGTTGAATATGCATAGAAACTTTTCGCGAATGCGATTTCAACATTTTAAGGTATCATATTCAACCTTACAAGTACAAAGAGAATCACACAATGATATTCTTTCAGGATATTATTTACGTTCCATAAACTGGGTTTGAAGTTCACATGAGCATTCCTTATTATTTTCAATTTGATGTTATTTTGGTTGATAAATTACGTTTTGTGAATTTAGCCGTTCTATTTTTCATTTCTAGTGTATTTTAGTCAATAATAATATGGGTGATTTTCGGTTTAGTAAGCTGTACAGTTCAAATTTTTGACGAGATTCCATGGTCCACCCGAGATTTTTCATCGAAGCAACGTGACCCGCGCACTGGCCACCCGACCAACGTTGGGTGTCCTACGCTTCATCTGCCAGTCACATAACCACCACCATTTTCACAGAGAAACAACAAACTGTCTCTTTAGGATAAATAATCTAACTGTTCATTGAGTTATTGTTACTCCTATTTCTGTCAGTTATGTAATCCCGCATGATGTTTTAATCTCTTTCCACATACGGAATCTACTTGAAATATTGACATGCGGTAAACGAACTGTTTTTACCTGTCTAGAAATCGTCTAATTTATGCTGTTTTTGATACACCTTTACTTGAAAGAACTTTTGGAAATCCCTTGATTTCTTTAAGGAATCCTATGTTCCCAGTTTCTAGGATTTTCAAATATGGATTTTTAAATAGCCCGGATTCCCTCTAATATTTTCTCAACCGCCTACTCTCCGATTTTTCGAATTCGAAATAATCAGTTCAGAAGTTCATTTTCCGACGCATTCGGTAGCTATAACTCCGAAAGTACTAAGTATTCGACACCGTTTTTATGAACTTTTTCTTAGTTCAATCTCAGATACTCATCCTCAAATTATTTGTACACATTAATCAAACAGTCTATATATATATATATAGGGCGGACTCAGGCGGATTCATTGTCAAAACTCTATGAACGGAAAGTTTTTATCAAAATAAGGAAAAAACGTGACTTTGTAATTTGCTGAATTCCGCTTAATTTCAGAGCTCTCGGAGCTATATACGTGGGAATGTGTGGGAAATAAAATTTAGAGCTTGATATTTCCAATATCATTAACAGTAAAACTGCGGGGGGAAGGTACCCTCAAAACTTCCAACCTGCGATATCCAAAAATGCATATCCTGAAATTGTGCGATTGCTGCCTAAGGAATTCACCAAAGGAACTAGGAGATTTCCAGAATTTATCTGAAGTAAAGGTAGGGCGAAATGTACATGAATTTGAAGACCTTTCAGCCGGTAACAATAATTCGTTTGCGCCAAGTCGATATCTCAAACTGATTCCATTTGCCGACTATTTTTGTTAAAATGCGATGTTGTATAACCAACAGGAGTCAGAGCTGTTCTCCAAACTGGCATACATTCAACGAACTATTGATTTATTTGTTATCAAAGACAGAGATTGTCATTGCAAAACCTGTATTGTGATGATTAATCGTGTATAGGGTAATAGACGTCCGCAGTGTTCAAGTGGTCACAGGTGTCAGATCTTAAATCACAGCTAAAGTTCTGTGATTAAGTCCTGGCTGGGAATCAACTTTCTCTGATTTGAAAACACAAAACAATACTTAATGGAATCGAGATGGGATAAGATTCCTGGTTACTAAAACGACCCATAAATACAGTCTGTATTTTTTTGGGAGGTAGAAATCATGACAAGGGAATGTCACAGACCCATTAATAATTATGTATGGAAAAGGAAAGCAATCAGAGACGTTTGAATTAAGTTTGCATAACGTGCACAATATTCCAAACACATTTACGACTGATCGTCCTCTTGCATTTGTGCATTTTGATTTTGGAATCAATATGTTCAGTTCTGCGTATTCATCACAAAAAAAAGTATTAAACGAGAATGGTGAAGTGTGGTTTTGTTTCAAGTTGAAAATATATTATTGAAATTTAAAGCAAGAAATTCTGAAGGAAGATTAGTGTAATTCCAAAATAACAGGTTCTAAATAATTTTCAGAAAGAAACTGCCATGTGTTGTTGCATTAAAGCATAGATGTAATATTTTTAATAATTCTTTGAGGGTTAGGGTAATGAAATGAATTTGAATAGGCAGTAATGTTTAAACCAAAACATTAATTATGCCATGGTCCAGAAGAATAAAGGCTTCGGTAAGTAAATGTTGGGTTAATTTAATTAATATTTTTAGTGTATTTTTAGAAATATGTTCGTTTGCACGTGGATGTACACACCCGAAACCTGTCCGAACGGAGGTCTTTACTAGACACTGTGCATGTTTACTAAATACTATACATTTGCATAAAGCATTTAATCGAAATAAATCTTTGCCTTACGTATCCCATTCCTTCTCTTAGAAAATTCCATCAGACGGCAAAAATCATCTCAGAGACTTGTTCCACGCTTAGGCATAACTGCCTTCTCAGCAATGTAATTTAAAGGACAATCATATGAATGTTTCGTGTTGCTACTCAGTTTCATCGGCGTGCGCGGAATTGCACGCAGCCACGTTCCAAGCCTACACGACGTGCGGCCTCAAGTAGCTTTACACGAAACACTAAAAAATACCGAACAGGAGCTAAATTTCAATTTGAAAGACATTGCTGCTTACTTACTAATTACCACAGCAACATCAAATTACCAACGTTTACTAGTAATACGATCTTCTATACATTACCAACCTCAAGTCAAAGAGTTCATAGGGTGCTAAGTTATAAACCCATAAAATATGCTTTATTCGTGTAGTAACCACACACTCACTCAATGACAGACTCACTCATTGACATAAATGTTTGGCATGTTCCCGATTAGCTAGAAATGCAAAACTTTATACATGCTTAGAGTGTTACTTCTAAACCTCCAGAAAGTACAAAATCTAGGGTAACATACCAAAAAAAAAAAACACCAACCCCCAGAAGAACCACGTAAAATAAAGTGATCCCATATATAGTATGTTACATATCGTTGAAATTGTCTCAACATGACCTTTTCAGGGACGAGTGGCAGCAACAGCTAACCTACCCCAACCATCAACCCCCAAAACCTACCCCTAAATAGAAAATTAAATTTACAAAAAAATAAAAGAAAAAAAAAATGATATTTGAAACCAAAACACTTCTTGTCAAAAACAAAGCCATATTGCTAAGCAGTACGAAAAAAAATGAGTTGTTTTAGCATATTGAAGTTTTGATATATAAAATTGACCGTTTCAGAAGTAGTTCTCATATCGCTTCAGCTAAGTTTTATGGAACAAGTGAAATCCACTTATACTGCTTACATGGCTTGGATTCTTTCAAGAAGTTGGCCAACTGGTCTGGAATTCAATCAAACAGTACAATATTTAAGTAGATGCAAGTACACAGCCAAAAATAGCTGTGTTAATTCAACACAATCGGGTGTCCCAGCGTAACTACCACTTTTGTGTGTTAAATCAACACAACACACGGTGTTGATTTCGGTACTGGGAGAAGAAAGTTACGGCTGCAGTAAGATTTGAACATGGGTTGTTCAGTTAGAAGTCGAGCGGCCCTTTTTATTATTTATAAACAAAAGAAATTCACACCATAACAGGGATGATCAAAAGCAATCACATTCTAATTTGAAACACCTCAAAACACTACAACTTACGAGAGTCTTACCGACTTAGCTAAATCGTCAGACAGAAAGAGTACTAGATTAAAACAATATAGAGGATAAAACAATCTTGATGAACCTCAAACAGAAACAAAGTTTCTCTCACGACTGATACCATGGCCACTTTTACATTGGTCAATTAGGGATCACAATCCCCATTCATTGAGAATATGCTCTATTTCTATGAAAGCAAGCGCATCATTTTACATGTTGTTACGATAAGAAAGCAGTAATGCTGCTGAAGTGGTTGGCTGTCGCCATATTGCTTGCTTCCATAAAAATAGAATATTCTCAATGAATGGGAATTCTGCTTCTCAATTGACAAATAGGAAGTGATTAAACAATGAGATAAGTCGTGCAAGTAACTTGGTTAATTATGGGGATTCAGCAACATATATATGAACCGAATCACTGTTTAAATCTATAGTGTAGTCGTTTAATTCAAATGTTGTTCACTAAATGTCGTTCACATCTAGTGACTTTTCTGCCTGACGATTTAGCGAAGTCGGTAAAACGCTTGACTTCTAACTGACCAACCCATGTTCAAATGTCGCAGAAGCCGTAACTTTGTTTTTCTCCCAGTACAGAAAATAGCACCGCGTATTGTTTTGTGTTGTGTTGATTTAACACCCAAAAAGTTGTAGTCACATTGGGATACAGCATTGTGTTGAATTAACACGTCTATTTTTTGCAATGTAGAATTACCAGAGAGTTGGCCAAGTTCTTGAAAGAATCCCAGTCACGTAAGCAGTATAAGAACATTTTATTTGTTCCATAAAACTTGGCCAGTTTTATATATCAAAACCTCTATATGCTGAAACATCTATCTTTTTGTACTGCTTGGAAACTTGGCATTGGAGTGTTTTGGATTCGGATAATCCGGCTACTTCCACGCGTTTAACATAAAACTGCTCATCTTTACACTGTAAATCACCGTTATACGACCCAATAATGACAGCCTCTCCCAAGTTCTAAAGAATAAAACTTAGGATATCTGTTTTCAAGCATTGCAATCAAATAAATCTTCACTCAAAATTTCTTATTCCAAATCTCAGTACTTGCACTTTCAAATAAAAGGCACTGTTTAACGTATACTTTCAAATGAAACGTTAACTGCACCATTTACATGAGTAATCATCGCCATCAAGGTTTGTAATAACATTATCTCTCATTGATAACAAATACATCAATAGTTTGTTTAATGTATGGAAGTTAGAAGAATAGCTCTGACTCCTGTTGGGTATGCAACCACACAGTTTTTATAAGAAATAAATCGGCAAATTGAATCAGTTTGAGACATTGACTCGACGCAAACGAATTATTGTTACGGGCTAAGAGGTCTTCAAATTCATGCACATTTCACCTTACGTTTACTTCAGCCAATTTCTGGAAATCTCCTAGTTCCTCTGGTGAATCCCTTGCGCAGCAGTTGCACAATTTCGAAATATGCATTTTTGGATAGGGCAGGTTGAAAGTCCTTCAGGGTGCCTTTCCCTCGCAGTTTTATTGTTAATGGTATTGGAAATATCAAGCTCTAAATATCATTTTCCCACGCTTTCGGCATCCTGTAGCTCCGAAACTAAGCAGAATTCGACAAATTACAAAGACACACCTTCTCCTTATTTTGATAAAAACCTTTCGTTCTTAGAGTTTTGATAATGAAATTTGTCTACCCTATATATGATTACCCCGTTGGACTTTGTCGTTAACGTGTCTGACTACAGATAGAGGGCAACCAATGTTTTTTTTTTCATGGCGTGTAAATCAGGAATGGTATTTATGCAACTGTCGTTATGCAACTGGGGAGCTGCTATGAATAAAATTAGTGGCGATCACAGTGATAGCTTAGGCTCTGCTCTCATTACCCGTCTAGTAAGCGTAGTAGTAGACCAATCTCCTCCCTCCGGGGAAAGACCACATCCAGTAGTGGATTGAAAATGGCTGTGATTTAAATATATACTAAAGTGAAGAACTGGGTGTTTATTAATCTGAAAATATATATTCATAATAAATTAGGCACGTCTGCGAATATTGTGTTAGGTATGACACAAGTCAGAACTTTTCTTGTAATCTTCCGTTGAGGTTTGGCTTAAAGTATTACCAAGAAGACTACAAATCCAGCCGACAGACAACAAGGTTTCATAGGAAAGTATGACTCGGAATAGACTAAGAATGATTCCATACCTTATGCAATATAGTAATCCGCAGGTGCCGTAATGATTTCAAAATTGTACCTTCCGTTCACATTTGTTGCGAATGCCATGTGTTTGAAAACTGTCTCAAACTGACCAGAAAATATGTCCACACTGTCAAAATAGGAGACCCAACGTTCATCCAAAAATGGAGGCAGCTGAGTTGCCTCCAGTTTTCGGATTAACCTACATTCAGCCAGTTTTCTTTTGAACGTTTCACTTTCTGTACAATTTCAAAATGCGTGTATATATATATATATATATATATATATATATATATATATATATATATGACTGTTCCAACGTATTTCATTCAAGCAGAGCATTTTTTAAAGTAGAAAAGAATAAATGGTAATATTCCTTTAAAATTAAAAATTAAAAAAAAATAAAAGTCGGGTTTTGTTCCAGGGTCCAGAAGCACACTCGTCAGACGCTCTTGCCACTTAGCTACGAAGGCAATTTGGTGTTTCTGGCTTTCCCAGTGATACATAAACCTAGGGTTCTACTGCGAAGGAGTTTAATCATTAAACCTTTTTGGTTGTGCTACGAGGAATGTCTCGTGAAAAAGGAGAGATATGTTTGCTACAGTGTAACTATTTATACCTAACTTAATTTCTCTTTCCGCCAATGCAATCCTTGCCGTTCTCGGTCCACCAGTGAACTGTTTACTGTTCACAGTGTATAAAGGCAATATAAACACTCAAAATGGCTAGGCGTTCAGTGACAAGCAAGTAACATTACTCCTGTTACTGGATTATAGAACATCCAACTAAGGTTTAAACTTCATCCACAAAAATGCGTAACCTCATAATTGCCTGTTTTGCTTACACTTCGATTAGAAAATGACCGAATTTTAAGCGTAAGATAAGTTGAACGTTCACGGACAAATCACTTTGGCCAGTTTCAACCCATTTTCAGCTAACGTTAGGCTATTACAAAGAAAATGTTTAACTTTAAAATGGAGTTAAGTTTACCAATCTTTCCACTAAAAGGCTTACACTATATCCACGTTTAAGAGTAAATACAACAAAACTCTAATTTTCGACTTTTGTTTCTCCATAAAGCGGAGTAACTTTCATCCAGTTCGTGTTTCCACTTTTTACGGTGCACAGAATAAGGAAAATTACTAATACTGCATTTCTGTAGATAATATATATAATCCATTTGGCATCTCAGGAAGAAATAAAACAAAATAATATATTGACAATTTATAAATATTTTGACATTTGCACTTAGATTCATGGCAATTAGTCCAAGCAACAGGCAGTTGAAAATTGTCTTAGCTGAAAGAAATACAGAAGTTTTCAAACTGTGCACTTTGACACAGTTTCATATCCTGAGAAATATATCAAATCGCGACCACGGGGCGTTGCTGCTTGCTCTGCCATATTAAAACAAGATAGCAACAAAAACAGTTTTCGTAAATATCTCAATAGCATTTTACAGCAAAATGTGTTATTGCAAAAGTTAATCTCTACAAAATTCTCTAGAGGATAGGTTATTTCCATTTAAGGCGCAAGTAGTTTTGCAGCCGTATGCTATTCATTATGCAACATAAAAGGCCAATGAACTGGAAGTTGGTTCACTGAACATCATCTGTTTGTGATAAGTGTTGAGATAGTGTCAATAAGCACTAGGATTATTAAAGGGGAACTAATCCATCATTGTCACATGTCTCAAGAGTTTTCATTATTGAAAATTTGGACATAATAGGAGAGGTCTTTGACTTAGAGCAGTTGAAACGTCAGGTTAGAGTGAATACTCTTGCAGCTGTCATTACTAGTTGATGACGTTGAATTGAGGAGGTTGAGACATGTATTGATCGACTTTTTATTTTGCATAGGATGTGCATCGCAAGGAACTAAAAAGAATATTTACAACACTACATTCAATTTGAACTTACTACATATCCAATGTTTCTGTTTCACTAGAGAGGAATGCGGGAATGCGTAAGGGCACGAAGTTTTCGCTCTACAGTTTTTAAGGCACTTTCAAGTATTATGGAATTTGAAAACACTATTTATGTTATAGAATGTGGATTTCTACTGTACAGATTGGTATGGTATCGTAATGAATATTTCGAAACAATTTGTTCGAACTACATACAGTATGTAGAAATACACTACGGTTCAAAGGCAATATTTATATTCGACGGTTGTCCGGCTCATGCAGCAAAGACAAACCCCAAAAGTGCAGAGTTATTTCTGCAACTACGAAATCAAGCGTGCGCAGATGTATTTTTTTTTACAAGTCAATGATAACAACTTTCAAACATGCAAGATTCTTAACTAACGAAAGAAACAAGAGTCGTCTGATTTCAGAATTCAAGGAAAGGTTCTAGGAATCAAACTACATGGTTCACCATCCAACTGAAGATACTGTTGCATTGGTCATAAGAACAACTATCAGCATATCCTCACCACTTGTGTATGTTTTTATAGTAGAAGAAGACATAGTTCTGATTGTTCTCTTAATAGCACTGGGATAGGTCATCCAAATGTTCATTTCTTAAAACCAAACAAAGGAAAAACAAAAGAAAAAGTTTACTGTGAAGACAATTTGCACATCGAACCAATAGTGACATATAATCTATTGTTTTTACACGCATTCAGCGGGTGTGAGAAGACGAGTGCAGTCTTTGAGCAATGAAAGAACACGTTTCTTAAGATGTTTTAACTTCCGAAGATTTGCGTCAGCTTGTGAAAGTGTTTAAGGAGGAAAGTGGAGATTCTGATATCATTGCCGCAACATAAGAACAATTCTTAGCTAAAAAGTATGAAACTCCTCATAAACATACGTTTTTAATGCTCTCCGGTACCAACGGCACACCAGATTGGCTATTAAAGGTATGCTCAATCTTGCATCACTTCTACCCATAACAGCAGGAGCGCAACAACATTATTTTCCAAACTACGATCAAGTTTAGAGTTGGATAGGTAACTACAAGAATACGGAAGAATTTTGATGGAAGATAAGTAAGGCTGGAGTTACTCCAGTCAGAACAACAACATATCCTGCACCATAAGTGCTACTTAAATCCATATCTTATAAATACAGAAAAGGATACGGCTCGGTATGCACCTGTAAGAGTGTAAATGCAGGTTTAAAGTGTTATATCATTTGCTTTCACTGCAATGGATAGGATTGCAGCTACAAATTTGAGCGATCCCAAAGCAGATGATGAAAGTGAAACCGTCATGAACACTCTATATGCATAAGATGAAAATGAAGACGATTCTAGGGAGGAGAGCAATACTCAGTCTAACGCTAGTGAAGTAGACGTAAACAAACTTTCTCCATCCAGAGCAGCAAAACGAAGCGTCTAAATATCAATCGAACCGTATGCACTAGGACTGGGGACATCACGATAAAAAGAACGCCCCAAAATACTCTGCCTCACGGTAGTGGGGAAACTAGTTTGAAAGTTGTAGAGCTTTGATCATTTACAATTTTTGTAATAATGATTTTCACTCAAGAGATACTGAAAATAAATTATCAAGAAAAGTTTTTCAGGAGCCATTTGCGACACAAGGAGTAGCGAGACGCAAAAAGAAAAAGTAAAAAATTACGTATATTACTCAGTACATGAATCTATATAAAACTTCCAAATTTCAAAATTACTTTATGTTTTTATTTATGAGAATTTTCAGCTCCCTGTTGCATGGCCTTTGCAGTTACAAAAAAGTAGGTATAGGCAGCAACATTGCAAGCATCTCTAACGCCTAAACGGTGCATCCTAGAAGAAAAATAAAAATAAAATTTTACGCACAGAATTTTGTTTAAACTAATTTTTGTTAAAACATTTTCCTCTAAAATGCTTCCTAATCGAGACATTATAAAAAAAAAACATTTTTTGGGGTGCCATTTTTCAATATGGCGAAGCGAGCGGCAACGTATCAACGTCGCAAATTCAGTATGTTGCTCAGAACGTAAAACTGTATCGAATTGTCAACTTGAGAAAGTACTGTACCTAAAAAATAGTGAGAAGTAGATAAGGTTAAATAACACATCTCGGGTGCCATTTCTAAAATATAGCTGAACGACTTAAAATCGCATCAAGGTCGTGAATTCGGTATGTTGCTCAGTGCCTGGTACTGTATCAAACTCAAAACGTCTGCATTTTACCAGGTATGGTAATTCCCAGCTCTCTGTTCTTTGACTCTTGCTGTTACTAACAATGTAGGGTAGAGTTGTAGAAATACAAGCATTTTTAGTGCCTAAACGGTGCACCCTAGAATAAAAATGGAAATATCATTTCTAGTAGTGTATTTTGTATAGATTAGTTTTTATAGCACATTTTGCTCTAAATGCTTTTCAATCTAAATATTTTTGAAAAAAACTGTGTTTGGTGTCATTTTTGCAACATGGCGTAGCGAACGGCAACGCCTGAGGTCCTAATTTTCGTATATTACATAAGATATTAAACTATGCCAAATTGCCAAGTATCAAAACTTTTTAGTTAAAAGAGCGTAATGCTTAGACTGTGATGGAACAATTGTATGATCGAATATTATAAATTTGGTAACCCTAATTTAGTATCGTTGCATACACAACATACCATTATTAATTTTGTTTCAGTTGAATATCGCTACGGAATATTGTGTCCCTTTCCGTATGTAGAAAATGTCAATTTCCACGAATCTGGGTATATCACGTATTTAATAATATTATAACTATATTTTTATTGCAAAATCCTCAGTTTCACGCAGTGATAGAGGAAGGAAAGTTTTCTTTCATCATTATTCTTGTACTTACTGTTCTTATATTTTTAAATGGCAAAATAATATTGCATATCATTGTAGTAAAACAGAATAACACTGTCATTGATATTTGTATAATACCATTTAAGCTTCGCTCTTCTTAAAATACAGTAAAACTTCTAGACGTTGGAGTAACATTAATCCTTGTGCCTTTCAGCACCAACTGCCCCAAGAAATCTGCGGTTGATCTCTCGTAAAAATACATCTTTGGTAATAGAGTGGGATTATCCAGATCTAGCTAACGGAAGACTTAGATCTTTTCTAATAGGTTTAGATCAAGTGGACTCCTACAATGTTTCTGTGTGCTGCGAATACTACCCAATTGAAGAATATGTAGTGCGTTTAGAGATAGCCAGTTATCAACATGAAGTAAGTTTTTTGTTCTTTAAAGACTTCAGATGAAAATATTTCTGTACTTTCTTTTTAAATGCAAGATGTAGCACATAAAAACATAAAATACATTTTCTTTGTACTTTTTGGCTATTACAATAACAACAGTAATTTTAGTTCATTTTCATTCCATTCATTGCTGTTTCTAAAATTGCATATACCAGCGTAAGTCAATAAGTAACTCCAATGATTTTCTATTTTTAGGTTGGCATTGTGTGCTCACCAGACGCTACGTGTCACCGTTGGCTTCGTCTGTGGTAGGTTGCAGCGTTATCACATCAGTCCACTTTGCACTGTTGCGAAGTAAAGATGACAGCGCCACTCTCTATGTGCACCAAAGTGGCATGCCGAACCAATACTAATCTCCATATGGGTTGCCACTTCATCAACAGTCACTCGTCTGTTATTCAGAATCAAGGCACGAATTCGTTCAATCATGTCATCAGTTGTTGTTGAGCTGGACGCCCTGCTCTTTCCTCATCCTTCACGTTCATTCGACCACTTTCGAACTGTTCAATCCACTGGTAAACACTTCACTGTGGTAAAACATTGTCGCCGTATTGTGCTGCAAGTCTTCAGGAATTTTCGTTTCGGGTAAATTTTCAGACCACAAAAAATGATTGACAGCACACCGTTCGTCTTTGGTGCTCACATATATTGGCGCATCCATCTTTACTTCGCAACCGTTCAACGCGGACTGATGTGATAACGCTGCAACCTACCACAGGCGAAGAAAACGGTGACACGTAGCGTCTGGTGAGCACACAATTTCGTAGAGACAACCTAAAAAATATAGAAAAATCAGCATCGAGAATAATTCCTTTTAGCACGCACCATCCGAAAATGTTCTAACGTTGCAGTTACTTATTGACTTACCCACGTACATCCCAGACCCAACAGGGATTCGAACTCAGAACCTTAGAGACGCACCTCTAAGCACACAGTCTGAAACCCTATGATCTCACTACTACCGCGTTGGCATCTAGAGATTCGACGTCAATATTTTACATGTAATGATATTAAAAACCAAGCGTCTTATGCAGATTCCATATAATATGTGTTAAATAGTTTGTTTAAATATAGCAGTAAGCAAACAGTAAAATTCCTGAATTTATGGAATATCTTATAGTTATAACTCAGCTTCCTCCCATTTTTTTTTACAAGTTGTTGGCCTACCTCACGCGGTATGACTGTAGATATAACTAGATTTTGGATGAGTCTAATCAACACATGTATTACTAGTTAATATACCACTAAGAATAGCATTGAACTGGGTAAGTTGCGACTATGACGTTGGGTTTCAGAGGTATGAGGTTTCTTGACTTTGCTCCATCAATAGCATGTAGAAATTATTGAGTATACTGTGCACCAGCGTAGCAGCAATACCGATCAAGCGATAATATATTTGTGGCCGACCAGCTATGAACTAAAGAGACTTGCTTATACTTTTAAATCAATAGGAAGACAACAGTTACTCTAGTTACAAGTCCATTCAGCCAGGGAGAGTTACTAACATACAGAATTATAAAGGACGGTGGTAAATTCATCATGCAACCCTTGTAGTGACTTCTAACTGGTATGAGTGTTTTCGTCTCAACTGAACTAAGCATTCATTTGGTCGAGAAACGTCTTCAACAGGTATTTGCTACGAATCCTTGTTTAATATAAATATCATTCAAGAATGAGCTGCAGATACAAACAAAGTAATGTGTCCTTGTCATCTTTCTACGACCTCCGTACATAGTTGGAAGGGGTTTCCAATGAATTAAGTTCGAGTGGCTACTCTTGTATCCGTAAATGATCACTCCATAGCACATGGAACAGTAAAGAGACACGTTCAAAAGTAAGAGACACGTTCAAATGTAAGACTCACTCTCTATTATGACTGCCACGTTACTACAGAATGTGTCAGTAGCTGTATGTACGTTTGGTGTTCTTTGGTGTTTTTCTGAACTCCGGCTGAGCACGATTCACACTATTCCATCCCAACATAAAGAAATGAATCGGGTCAGGAGATATGTGCCTATAATGAAGAAAATTTTAGCTAAGGGAGGAGAAAAAGCTGAAATTCAATGACGAATGTCCATTGCAAGGATGTTCCACATGGTCACGGTAACATGGCTTATTCCAAAAGCCTACATAATATATTTAATGTCATTTACGTTGTTCTGGTGAAACGTTTTGGTTAGTAAGATCCACAATATTATAATTATTTTTAAAATTAGACATGTATTTATGCGATTTTATAATTTACTGATATTTCTCATACGCAGTTTAGTGACTTGGAACCTGCATCCACATATATCATTAGTGTATCTGGCAAAACCATAACAATGGGACCAGCAGCGCAACTATCTGCAGTAACAACACCTCCGTTTGCAGAGATACCTTCTCCTTCAAATGTAATTTTTGAGAACGGAACTGTAGAAGTAACACTGCATCCTTGTGTCTCATACGACGAGCTGGTTAGGTAATTAGATGTGTCAAATTCGATGTAATATTGGTTTTGAACCACTGCAATGTTCAGTAATAATTAAGAATGATATAACTCACTCTCAGAATTGAATCACCAGCTATTCATTTAAATATTTCCCCAAACAGTAGAGTTTCAAATTTAATTATTGTCAACTTGCATGTCTATGATGTTTGTTAGGTATTATAGGACGGACCTTGTAGAAATAATATATTCAAAGCGCAGATTAATAGTTCTTGGTGCTCCCAGTGCATCTTTCACTATTTATAGACACGTACCAGCGCTTCAGAATGCCTGAGAAACAAGGTGTTGCAGCATATTCTGGGATGGTTTTCATTTCGTCTGTCACAACCTCTTTGATTACGGGAAAAGTTTGATGTCGCTTACATTTAAGCGACATATTCACACGGGGAAATAGTCCAAATTGAATGTAGGATCATTCTAAGCTTTTCCAAAACATTGACGGTAATTGTGTTTTTTCCTTTTGTTCATCTGTCAGTGCGTAAGGGACGACTCTTGCATTAAGCTTCATTTTCGTAAATCGTGGCCTAAAATGTGATGACAATTGCCTATTCAAGTTCAGTATATCTGGCATTATGCGAACAGAAACGCGACTTTCTACTCTAAAGAAATCCCTCATACGTCCCATATTTTTAATTGTGTGGATTGTTGAAAGGCAGCTTGTTTGTGGATCGCCTTTAACTGAAATATTTTTAGTCCTCCAAATCCATGGCATGTCTATTATGCCTGATCTCCAATGGTTTTCTATATCGTGTTACATGTTTCCATAACTGTTTTCCCTAGCTTATAAAAAGATATGTTATATCTCCGCTCCAGTTCCATTTCCATCACGTTGTTGTTATAGATTAAAATTTATCGCGTAATATTGCGATCAGCGACTTACCAGGCGAAAACCGAGATAGGTTTACGCGGAACCGTTCACAAGGACGTATACATTCACAACACGTGCCCGCTGACTAAATAATATCCAATTGTCGTTTGTCAATATCACTTTCAAAACTTAAGACTGTGCCCTGAAATTTTTCTAACAAAGGTTATACAAATCGCTTTACTTCGGAGATTCGTAGAGGTGTAGTATATATTATGTTAAAAGTTTGTATAAGCTGAATGAAAAATAATTGCTAATTACTTGATTTACTTTATTTGTAATTTGAATTTTATTAATGGCCTTTAGGCATATAAGACTCCGACCAGGACAGAGGAGAGGAAAGGATTCGGGCCAGGGTCTATGATGAAGGTGCCATCCCGGCACTTGCCTGGTGTGACTGAGAGAAAAACTAAGAGAAACTTTAGTCAGGATTGTCTGCCGCTGGGATTGAACTCATGACTTCCCGACTGCTACACGAACGCTCTAACACTAAGCTACGGCTTATTTCTAATATGATATTCTTAAGTACGCTAACGTAATATTAAACCAACTCAGTTTTTAATATTCTATTTTTACTTTTTTATATTCTGATACAGATAAATTTCCGATTCTGTTTAGGCCTAGCCAAACTATAATAAAAATCGTAATGTTCGAATTCTAATTCTTTATATGTATGTTCAATTGACCAAGACTAATTGAGACCCAATCTCTTATCGTATTCCACCTACGTATAAATTATCCCAAGATCGAGCTACGTGCATGTGCAACTGTGGAAAAGAGCTTAGTATTTAATGTCTCCAAAATAAAATTAAAAAAGACAACAGATTTGTTGCATTACTCGTTTAGCTTTCCCGTAGTTCCTGCCGAGTTCTATATTGTTATATTGGACATTACCTGAATGATATTACGTCTTGTAGAAAGCTAGTTTTGTAAATAAGCATTAGTTTGCTCATGATGAAAGGAAGGACGCCCGGTATCGTTCACCGAACACTTCTAAACCTAGTTCTGCAACAAGCAACAAGATTACAGATAGCAGTGCCTGATCGTTCATCCCTTATAACGTTTTCATAGTTTCTTTGCCAAGTAGTGACATTTTTCACACCTTATTTGGGTTCTGGCAGAACCTACAACAAGTAAATACATCGATGCTTCAAAACACTTTTTTCACCAAACTTGATAGAGTAGGGTACATCAGGAAACCACCAAAAAACATGATTAAACGTGCTTTCGTCCATAAAGACGAACGCAGTGGCAAAGTTTGGAAAATAAGAATAAGTACTTATACTGTGATATATGTAGGGATACACACGTTTATTTATAAAATATTTGAAATAAGAAAACAAATAAACATCAATGGTTATTCAGTTAATGCGTTATCTTTCAGGAGATGTGTTCGTTAATGCCGCCATCTTGAAGACGGACATTTTGAATCTTGTTCGAGTTTTTAAATAGGTAGGGGTCATGTAATATCAATCTGGGCTAGACGTTTACTAGAAATACGTTGCTGGGGTCAGCTTTGTCATTTTTTAGAGATAATGAGAGGTGACATTAGTATGTGTAGTTGATTGAAAAGTGCAGAAATCCTCTGTTATTGTTGAAACAATGCAAATAATGAACACCCAATACGCAAGTAATGAGTACTGTGTAGGTGGTTCCCAATACTAATTACTTATGTATTGGGTTCTCATTTCTTGCATTGTTTCAACAGTATTTCTGGACTTTTTAATGAACTACACATACAAATATCACCTCTCATTACCTCTCTCAAAAATTAATTTATGGCTAAACTAACCTCACCAATTAATTTCTGGTAACATTCTAGCCCAGATTAGTATTTTACATGACCTCTTTCCTATTTAAAACTTCGAACAAACTTGAAAATATCCGACTTCAATATGGCGGTCATGACGAACGTACCCTGTAAAAGATAGCGCATTTATAAATGTCGATTAATATGTATTTATTTTCCTTTGTTTCAAACATTTTATAATTAAACGTGTGTTTCCCTATATATATTACATTATACGTACTTATTCTTCTGTACCAAACGTTTGGCCACTGCGCCCATCTTTATGGACGAAAGCGCTATTAATGATGTTTTGTGGTGGTTTCCTGCTGCACCCGAATCCTCTGCAAGTTTGGTCAAAAAGCACTTTGAAGCATCGATGCGTTACTTGTAAGTAGACTCTCAACAAATTGTAGTGGTGCTGCCTATACTTGTGGCAGCATTTTAAACCTCATCGGTAACTGAATTAAGCGTAATCTGGCGATTCTGACGTTCCATCTAATCCAACACTCGATGACCTTAGTCCGTCAGTGTACGCGGCTTGCAAGTTCTTGGTTAAGTTTCAGTCAATTATTGCACATTCTCGATTGAACCTAAATCACTATTGGATTAAGCGGGCAATGTAAAGCAGGTTGAACTTCTTTTTACTGTATGACTTTACACGTTGATGACTACTCCGCATGGAAAGTTATTGAACTTCGCTAACAAGTTAATTCTGTTCCTAATCATTCTTAAAGAACAAAGAACGTTACTTGACTGCTTTTAGTGGTAGGTTGCAACATTTTGAATTATATGATTCAGTTCGCTTTTGTGAATGCTGCCCTGTAACTTTTATAAAATAAATAGTATTTCTTGATGAAAAAGAGGCCGACATTAAGTTGCTTTCTTTTATGAGCAGGAAACAAGAAAAAATTCACATGTCAAGTTTTAAACAAAAAGAAGCTCTGTTCATTTTAACACCTGAATGAAGATCTGCATATTAGAATACAAAGAAATTTTCTAAAAGAAGTGCAAATCTAATCATTATATATACTTCTTTGATAATATCATATTACGGGATTCACTACAGCTTTTCATTAAGGTTCAAAAAAATAAAATTAATACGTGTTTAATAGAAATGCACATGTGACGTTTTTTCTTGTTTTCTCCTGATATGTACATAATTGTGTTCAATAAATAATGTGCTTAGGACTAAAATCTATAGTAGCACAAGCGCGTAGTTAATAGTCCGATAAATCATTATACATACATATCAGTAAACTTAGATAATGAGTGTCACTGTAAGGTACTGACCGATATCTTATTGGGTGATAAACTTAGAAGGTGAAGACTAAATATTAATTTAAAATGTCGTTATTAAGATTTTGATATTACTTACTGTTTACGATATATAGTTCAAGCAATAGCGTCGTTTTTTACGTTCAGACCTTATTTTTATATTTTGTTAATTGACTTTGAGTTATACATTTGCTACATTTTGTTTTCCAGACGGTATTTAGTGCTTGTGATACGGCACGATCTTCATAACGAAGTGGATAACGTCACAATGTTACCAGCTGTAGTTGCAGAAGAGCTACGTGAAATTGTTAACATGACGTTTTACGTTGCTAGAGATCTTCAGAAGGTAATATCTACTTACTTCTAGTTTCACTTAGGTGTATCACATCTAAGTACAGGCATTTAATGCTTATGCATATTTGTAGAAAGTGTGCCTACAATTTTGTGATGGTAAATTTGACTGAGCTCTGATTTTCGTTTCATGTGAAGACGTTTCCTTTTCTAAAATGATCGAACATCTGTGAAGTTTCTTCTAATGAAATGAACTTAGATTCGTTATTTCTGTTAGTACAGTCCTTATAGCCACAGTATTGATAAGAAGTAAATGATTTAGATTCCCAGTTAATAGTTAATGAGACAAATGGTTTATTCATTGCATTTCGTTTCTTTCAAAAAAGCTTAAGTATTTTTAATAAATTCCATTATATATATGTTAAATATACTAGAAACATCTTTAGCAACATATGTTAAAAAGACATCAAAATATTCTACCATTAGTTTTGAAAACTAGCCGAACCAAACCATTTGGACTAAAAATGTGTAGACAAACAGCGAGTGCAAATCATTTCTACATAAATTTATAGTCCGTTAGCACGTATGCTATAACATTAATAATAGATTTCGCCACGTAGTTCGATATAATTATCATGAGAAGAAAAACTTGGGTATAAATACCAAGGAATACAGAGTACAATACTACACTGTAAATTGGGTAACATGACGGAATCTACATTTTGAGAAAAGTATTTTTTTTTATTTCTTCATCTTTAATTCCTAATTTGACCATCTATTGATTATTCGTAGTGCTATAATATTGCAGTAACATTTTATGTACCTTGAATACCTTTAAAAGTTTCAAAAGATTGTTTGGAAACGCGTGGATAAGAAGTTTGATGAAGTTGGAGTAATTGCTTACCGTTCGTTGCATGTATTTTCTTACCTTGTTCCAAAATACGGCCTCAATTTATTACACTTCTCTTTTGAGCTTTCAACTGCTTCCAATTGAAACAATGTGTCATTCTCTTCAACATTATTCTTAAATATGGTCGGTTGTACTATAATAACGCAGATATAAAATTATATCGGTTTATGGCTCCTGGACTAGCAGCGTTCGCAAGTTTTTGACACAAGCAGAAATAAAAGAGACCTTTCTAGGCGCCCAAGAATTTATGACAGATTTATAACAAATGTACTACGTCTTAGAAATAATATGAAATACTATCACTTTAATAAATACCTCCGCAACAATAAATAGTTCTCTTAAGAATGCGTTTGATGCAATCTCACCGTTTAATAAAATACTACTTTTGCGGACAAATTTCCGCTGATTAAGCAATTAAACTATTATTGAAATTAAACAATATTACTTCTGCAATGGATTAAGATCAATAACTCGCACTCTAATTTATTTCATTAGAACGCACAGAAGGATAGAATCCCCCCCACCCCAAAAAAAGACCAAAGTTAAGAACACAGTTGGAACAACCATTCAACTACAAAGAGACCGTTTTGGGGAAATCGTAGTAGGTTTTGTTGGTGTCAAACTTTAGTGTCTTGTATGGGGGTAAACGTAGATTATATTCTATCCTGGTTGTAAGGCCGGATGGAAAGAGACAATTAGTAAGATCGAGACGTCGTTGCTAGGACAAAATTAGAAGATATCTTTGAGAAGAAGGTGTTCGTGGTGAAAACTAGCTTGATGTTGCCCAGGGCAACATACAGTATACAATGGCGAACGTTTGTTTCTACGGCGATGAACACAGGAGTTCCATCAGCCATAAGCCATCGATAAGAAACTTTCATGAGTTGTCGTTCGCTGTGCTATATTAAAGAAACAGCAACCGAAATAAGATTTATTTGACGATCTTTTGTTTTCTGTATTTCTTACGTACGTCATTTTCCTAAATCGGTATGGTTATTTGATACAGTTTTACCTCCTGAGTGACATACTAAATTTGTGAAATTTATGCAGTGACTCTGCCATACCCCGTCCCCACCCGTGTGAAGCGTTACCCCCTAAATTGTCTGGTACACCCCAACTTTAAAATGTTTGCGTTCAAAATCAATGGAAATTGTGTAAAACTTTGCTTACATCCGCCAAATTTTGACTTTACATTCCCTCCTAAACTGAAAATCCTGACGGAGCACTTTTGTTCGTGGGCTGGCTCTCGCTCCGACATATTAAAAACTGGCACCGGAAATACGATATTTGACAATATCTTCTTTTCAATATTTCTTAGGTACAGTAGTTATGCATATTGATAATTCGATACTGGTTCACGTCCTGAATGACATACTAAATTTGCGACCTTGGTGTGATGCTGCTTGTTCCGCCATATTGGTAGAAGATATATGAACAATCAACAAACTTTTACAATATTTTATTTTATTTTTAATCTTCGAATATCCTTGCTTATTGTTTTAGTATACATGTACTGGACCCAAGTGTATCACACCCTTGTGTCGACAAAATATAATATAAATAACTATTGTGTTGGGACCAAAGGGATAGTAGCTTTCTTTGGTGTTATTTTTTATTTTCGGCAAAATCACCGAACGTAGTGCGAACACCAGAAGGAAAATAATATATATCAGCACCCATTATCTGACTCTACACAAACGAAAAGTAAACAAGAATTTTCGAAGCAAGTGGTCTTCCACTTTCATGTTTTCCACGCCATTTTTTTCTGAAGTTAAGAGCCACATTTTCTTCGATTCTAAAACAATAGAAAATATAACAGATATACCAATGTTTCCAACACTGCATGATAAGGTTCCAATTTGTCCCATTTTCCACGGTACAGTCGCGTTTTATGATCAAAAGTCTCGGTTTCCAGACTTTTCTCCAAATGTCCCGCTTTTTAAGTGTACCGCTGCCTCAGTTTCAGAAACCATTTCGAAACATTGTATATCAAACCTAATCGACTCTTATAACTAAACAAAAACTAACAACTTGTTGTCACATAAAAGTTAATAGGAAACTTATAAATAAATATGGTGAAACGGCAAGTTCGAAATTTCAGTAATTCGGACAATATCTAGTATATAGATATCTCTACGGCAAGTTGTTACATTATCAACTTCCGGTTCCGTTACATACATATTTTATTAGAGTAGTTATTGGAGTTTGGAACTCCAACTGTGAATTTCAACTGTACGTCAAGACGAGAAAATGCGACGTGTAATACAATAAAGACAGGATGAAGCAAAGATCACACGTTTCCTAAAGGTACTGTTAAATATACAGAATTCCATTAATTAAATCCAGCTTGAAAACTACTTGCTATTTTTATCCTTTCAAGGTTATTTCAATCTCGACTTATATAAACTGCATTGCTTGACTCAAATCTTGTTTAAATCTTATTGAATTCATTTGCGAAACTTGCAATTAGTCAAATCTAGTTTGATTCACTTTGAGTTATGTCAAATTTCCATGTAACAACATTTTTTAAAAATTTTTACCCAGGTAATCAGCCCGGACCTTCAGTTTTGACTCGTCTTATTTTAACAATTCTTTGCTTGCCGTAAATATAATTCTGGCAACACACTAATTGTGGTGTCTAGAGTCATTTAAAAGTAAATTCGACCAAATTGTCAAAGGGGTTCGTTATCGAGAACTGGCGCGTTATTTTCCAAAACAAGACGACAAAATTATGCGCTCTAGCTCTTTTACAACTTCAATTAATAAGGGAATGTATATCTTCGGAGATACTGAAAAGGAGATATTGTTAGAAATCAGTATTTCGTGGGCTATTTTGCCAATAAGGCGAAACAAGCGGCAAAACACAAAGGTTGCAAATCTGGTAGGTCATACAGAACGTGGAACAGTGTTTAATTACCAGTATGAATAACTACTATACCTATGTAATAAAGAAAAGGAGATATTGTCAAACATCGTATTTCGGGTGCGTTTTAAAAATGGCGGAGCAAGATTCAACACACGAAGAAAGGTGCTTTGCCAGGATTTTCAGTTTGGGGGGACGTAAAGTTGACATTCGGAGGATGTAATTGGAGTTTTGCATTGTTTACATCGATTTTTGACTACGCATGAAGGTCTCACGTTCGGTAAATTACTCACAATATGTATTTTTACCAGGTATATCCATTTTTAGCGACCGGTTGCTTCGGCTCTTACAAAATGACGTAGGAAAGACCGCAAAACTTCAAACAGCTCTGGCATCTAAACGGTGCATCGTAGTAGAAAAATGAAAAGTACATTTCTTGTAGGGAATTTTGTGCAGATTAATTTTTGCAATAACACATTTTGCTGTAAAATGCTTTTTATATCGATATAATTTTAAAAATATTTCAGGTGCTATTTTTTACAATATGGCGGTGCTAGCGTTAATCCACCAAGATTGCAAATTTAGTATATTACTCATGCAACGTGTCAAACTTCCAATTTCAAACTCTTGTATTTTTACCGGACACGCCCGATTTCAGCTCCTATTGCTTGACTTAATAAATACAACCCCATACTTTGACCCCAAGTTTTGGTTGCGCTAAACAACATTCTGTAAACACAGTAATAATGTTCCCTAGAGTCTATTGAAATCAAAGTCAATCAAATTATCACTGGGCCCTGTTATTCTGACTCCTATCTAATTTTATAAAAAAAAATCAGTAGTAAAAGGATCCTTAATATAAAAGTATTAATAAATGTATTTAATACATTTCATACCAATGTATATTGGTATTTATACATTTAATACATTTGGTATTTAATACATTTAATACCAATGTCATTTCTTAGCCAGAGCATTTCTTATATGTAATGACTGCAGAAGGTAATTATTGGCAGAGGAAGCATTTGCTCGTAAAAGTGTGTTAAGGTGTCAGGTTTATTTCCTCAGATATTTTATATTGTTTTCGACTTGTCAAATATAACCAAAGTATTTGAATCATATAAGGGTTGTTTGATAAATAGGTGGACGAATACTGTTTATTTAGACAGCTATTCCACCTATACTCTAATCTGTCAATTATAATCCTGTAAAGATCTTTGGACTGGTTGTCAAGCCATGATGAAATTGCATTTTGCACTTTGATGTCAGATGCTTTGGACTATAATGTGAAAAATTACATGACAATAAGTCGGGACTGTATGGAGGTGGGACGCTTTTCGGGAATCAATCGATGAATATATGTTCACAATGATCAAATAAAAGTCTCAACGAATCATTTTCAGCACTGGGGACAGAGAGAACATTCTTGTCACCCAAATCGAACGATTTGGATATGGAAGATCCGCTTTACTGCTTTTTCACGACCCTCGGAATTCTTTGCACCAATTTAGCACTGCCATGTGCTGCAAAGCCTCATCGTCGTGAATAGATTTATCCGACGAACAATATCTGCTAGTACTACACAATAATTGGATCACACACCGTTGCGCATTGGTCAAACGTCTACCTGCAAACGAAACAGATCAATAACCATGAGGATGTAAGATGCGAAATAGACAAATGTATCAAGTAACACAATCTGTTTTCCCTTATTTGTACAAGTGCCCAAAAACACAGGCTTAGTACACTTATTTATCAAACAACCCTTATACAAGATTTTATGTTCTTTGAAACATGTAACTGTACCAACGAGAAATAGCATCTCTAATATTTCAGGTGCAGCTTACGAATAGCACACCAGTTGTTCTAGGCACTGGCGAGGAAACAAAAAGTGACTTAGGATTCTTTCATGACGCTGTATTAAACATAACTGGAGAATATGCCATTGGTATTGCTGCCATTTTAGAATACGAAGGGGCGTATTCTGTTAGCTATGCAGAAAGCGAATCATTCTTCATTTAATATTGTATTTGAATATTCAAAGCAATATTCAATTAAAGAAGTGATATGTACTTTTTATAACACTTATGTATGGGCTTACTGATTGTATATTACTTTGGTTTTTTACATGGGCTTATTAAAAACCCTGAGACGACAAATAAAGTTGTTTCAAATTGAGCCAGTTTGTTTTGTCCTTTTCATTTGAATTAAATTAGTTTACAACTCTTTAGCTACGAAGTGATAGATAGACTGTTCAAAGAATGACTTGTTTATATAGATAAAAAGGAATGAGATTAACAATGTGGCCAGTGAACGTTGAGAAATCATTTATTTATTTATTATCTTATTCTCCATGGCGGAGTTAAAGGTACGAAGACCTTCTCTTCCGCTTAACCATGTGCATAAGAGTAAGTCTTCTCTTCCGAATTTTACTTGTTGTAGTAATAATTGATTTCAAATTTTATAGAAATAAATACCAAAATAGGATAACCACAAAATTAATACATACAACTACATACGAGAAAGAAAAAAAATCACACACGGATAAGCAGACACATACAAAAACACACTTAACCTATATATAACAAGTTAGAACTGCGGTTCCACTAACAATCTAGAATCTGCAATCAAGTTTCAGGTCCCTTGATGCAATTTTAACCTCGCAAGCACTGCTTTCTTTTTTATATAAAATAGGCCAGAAATACTTACAACTGCCACTTAGGTTCGGGTAAATCGACAGTGTGTCGAATAATATTAATGTCAAGTTAGGCACAGCTAGGTCGGATTGGATGGAAGCAATTTGGGTAATTGACATTTAAAAAATAATGGGGTGGCATCACTGAGCTACTTCATCAATCAGTACTGTTGCAGCGGCTCCGAGCTGGTTTAGATAAGACTTTACGAACGACACTACATGCTTGCCCCTACACCTTATGGCTTATGAGATATATTTTTGACATTTACTGGAACACTGACAACGGGGTTCCTTGAGAGCGAGAACATCCGCAGTATGTTTCCATTGATCCAAAAAAATGTTTATGTTAAGTTTGGTGTTGCTTTGACTAAAACAATGCAAGAAAATATAGAAATTTTAAAAAAAAATAGGCTGGCAGCACTGGTAAGTGGGTTGCATGGCAACGAAGTCCCATTCAGTGTTTTTGTATTGTGTTGAATACTGTTTATGCCAAGTTTAGTGCAATTATAGCTAACTAAATACAAACAATTTGATATTTTTGTTAAGAAAATGGACTGGTAACACTGAACCAATCCTCCCATTAAGACGATTCTCAGGGTTTGAACTGGTTTATTCAAGGCTATTCAAATGACAGCTGAAGCTTCTCTATGCACTTTGTAAATTATCTAATTTCTGGACACGGACTGACTGACGGACGAACACCATGATCGGGAATAGAAGGTGACTTTGCAACGACTTTGCTGTCAAGAGACCTAAAATTATCCCCGTTCACCTTTTATGAGCCTGATAATACACATGGATAATAATAATAATACGAAGAAGAAGGAGAAGAAAAATAAGAAGAATATAAGAAGATACGGAATCAACATATTTAAAAGGTAAAAAATGCTCAATAGTTTTACATTATTTCTTATTCTTTCTTTATTTATTTTATTTAATATATTCATTTTATCGTCAGATGTGTAAGATCTAAGATTTTGATTCAAGTAAATCTTCAACTGACTTCTTAAAAGTAGGATTGACTGAAATATTTGAATTTTTGGCAGAAGAACATTCCAAGCTTGGACAGTTGAAACCGTGAAAGATTTGGAATAAGAATCTTAAGAGTGATGAGAGATTTTGCTATAGCCAAAGCAACGCCCTAGCAACGTATCATTCAACTACAGACAAAAATTCATTGGAAAGATTCTTCTTAAGTTGAAACATAAACTTTCGTGTTCACATGTCTGAGCAGGACTTGCCAGCTACAGTAGATTCGACAAAAAGGAGCCGTATACTTTCGGTTAGTTGATAGCAGAAAACACGTACAATTTTAGTCAGTTTCTCAAGTACCTGATAATGGAATGATGTGTTTTTTTTTTCTGTACCCCAGATCTAAACGTTGTGGTGCTTGACATTCACACAGATGAAGGGTGCCTTGTCGCTGAACGCTGGTTTGTCAGCGGAGCAATAATCTTAACGGAAATCCCGGTATTAAAATCCGAGATTTTTTTTAAATCATTCGGATAAATGAGATTTTACTGTGCTTATTGAAATACATCTGGAAATTGAAAGCATTTGTATAACACGTTTGAGATGTGTGTTATTTTATTGATTCAAAAAACATGTAATGTATGATACACACAAGGGACTCTTACGAACCAAGTTCCGGGGAATTTCATCGTACTTGGGTCAAAAGAGAGGGAAGAGGGGAGGGAGACAGAGGGTGAGAATATATCTCTTGGAGCAGGAGTGTGAGAGGTGTGAGATTAGAACGTGTTAAGAGCCAAGGGTCAAAAGAAACAGGACACGTCTCTTCGTTGTCTCTGCTCCTGTCCACTTCTCATCCTCTTACTGCCCCTTCTCTCCTTTCTCGTTCAGTTTACCTGGACACGTAAGCTAAAAAGCAAGGACCCTCTCTCTCTCGCTCGCTCGCTCGCCGTTCCTCTTCTGTGTCTAGAAACATATGTATAGAATAACATAATACAATCCCCTTGCAATGCTTCTGTTTCTCGATTCCTGGTCTGCCAATAAGGATGAAGCGTTAATCAAATCTACTATTCCACGGAACATCAGTGACTTTGAATGACATTTGATTCTAGCAGGATGCACAGGACTTATTCAGCTACTGATTGTCTATTTCTTCCGTCCTGACATTTGTTAAGTTCGTGACTGATGCCATTATCTCGACCGAAGATTTCAACATCTGACATCGGTACAATTTTATTCGGCTCCAGTTCTTCACTCATTATCAGTTTTTGACACCACTGTTTAGAAACATGATCAGGTATGCATGGTACAGGCATGGTATATGTGGACGCAGAACTGGAACTATTCCAGACGCCGATCACTCGCTTCTGTTACCTCCGAGTCTAATAATCCATCAGAACGTATATATTTACCTATAGTTGAATGCATATAGTCTACTCGGTCAATTCGAAACTTGGTTCTTGTCAGTCGTAATAATGTTACAGTGAAATGTAAAATGTTGATATTTGGCCAAATTCTGTATACTGCATTTGATATACTTGTTATTGTATCCAACATTAATTCATTAAAATTAGTATTTCAATATTCACGATGTCGTATCATTTTAACCCTTTCTTCTACATGGCTACATTTCATCAGTTTCGACTACTCCATTCGAGCGACCTAGATCTAACATAGGTGTCACTCCATGGGATATCAACACAGTCATATCATCTAAGATTTCTATGAGTTTTGGTATATTATGATGGCCTGAATAGAATCTCAAACTTTGAAATATCCCCGAAATTTTGAGTCACATGTATAATTTAAAATGCTTGTAACTTTTGTTCTCATGAAGATAGCAATATTATTCTTACGTTGTTGTAAAGGACTTGAACAGACCTTTCATCTGATGTGTAAAACTTGTTCCTCCCTCCACCATTGCAAATGTAACTCTGAACTTTATCCCTTTGAACTTGAATGGTACAAATGACTTCAAGTCCCATGTTCTTTTATTCGTAAAGACATGTGTAATGCCCCATATTGGGGCACTCATGGGAAGATGAGCATTTTTAATATTTTATTTACGTCTTTTAAGATTTTTTTGTACGGGCCGGGCTTATGTCCTCTCCCACTTATATGCAGTTTGATGAAACAATATTATGAATTGTATCGTTGTATAGCTTAAGAGGCAAGTATTAGGAAAAGTGCTGGTCGCATTTTGGGTAGTTCTTCTTCAGTTGTGGAGAAGGAAGATTCTACCATGGTATCTACAAGATGCAATTGCAGTTTTTGCGTAATCATTGAAGAACAAAAATTAATTTAATCTGAGTAGTTTAGTTTAATCAATACATTATTTAGTCTGCTTCCCTGGAAACAGGAAAATTTCTTCCGTTGTAACATTATCACAAATAAAGCTGAACGAATTACACTTATTTTTTTATGTGACACTGGCATTTGTGTCAGATTTCATTCGGATTGACAAGTTAATAAAGCCTTTCACCAAAAACCTTGCAAACATAAAATAATATCATAGCTCTTACAACAAGATTTAGAATAACATTAAAAACTTAAGGCAATAAAAATGTGTCCTGATTTAAACTCTATAAGTGGACGCAATTAAAATGTGTTCTGAGGAAAAATCTTCAGTTGGACGCTAGCACAGTTCCCTAGTTCAAAATACAAGAAATATTTCATATAATATGGTTGCATCAATGATGGAAATTGCATATTCCGGTGGCTATATTGATTTTTCTCTCCACGACTTACGATGGACAACTCAGATGACCACCACCACTTGTTGATTGAGCTTTGCTGGCTCTATGGTTAGAACCCTGCCTCTGTTTTTTGGGATCGTTGGTTCAAACCTCATTTGTGCCATGTGGCTTTGTGGTGGGCAAACACCGTGCGTAGGTTTCCTCGGAGTTCTCTCGCTTCCTATATTTCTTAATTCCTCCAATCATCCCATTACAATCCATCTGACCTGAGCCAAAGTTGCTTATAGACCTTAAAATTGAATTAAAATTCACTTTTTGATTTTATAATAAAAGACTACATACAAACTAGCATCAAAATCATAGCTCAGGGTGTAATATTTCCGAAAATGTTGCTTCTACGCTAGAAATTGCTTATTTCGGCAGCCATATTGGATTCCTCCTTCTCTTTGGCTCAATGCGAAAGTTTCACAAAAATAAAAGTTTACTTTTTTGTGTGTTTTCAAAGTCAAAAGATCAAAGTTCAAAGACAAGTTTTCAATTTCGTAGGGAGGGCAAAGTTTTGCATATGAGATGAAAAGTCTGTCTAATACTTTTACAACGACGCAAGAATAATATATTATCTTAAGAAGGACAAAACTTTCAAGCAGTTTTATTAATCAATGTGATTCAAAATCTCGGGGGGGAAATATAGGTGTGAGATGCTGCAACTCCAGAAATTTTTGACACAGAGCTGCAATATTACGTTTCTTGGTGTTTCTCTTCAGGCCCTTCTAACATACCAAAATGCATACTAATCAGAAATGATGAGGTAAAATTTTCCTGTTAACTGTGTTGATCTCACACGAAACGACCTATAGGTGTAATTATGAAAGGCCATAGTTGATCGTACAGGACGATAGCACGGTTTAAAGCGTGTATTCCTTGGTTGACGGCTTCCAAACAGTAATGAAATTTATATATGCTGTATAGTAGATTACCTGGTAAGTGTAGCGTACTGGCATTTTATTTGACTCATTTTACCATGCCGTGTTCTCATTCGTTGGGCGTATTAATTTCTCATAAGTCGTCTTTACCATCGTTCTTTAATTATTCGCTAAAATAGTTTAAATAACTCCTGAATCTGTATTCACATATCCCTGATACGTCGATGTTGTTCGAGGACTCTGTTCTGCGTATGTTTAATTAGAAGATTATGTTATATTAAAATGAATGTATGTGTTTAAATTATATATATTTAAGTTCGAATGTGATATTTGTATTCTGCAAAATGTACGTCCAGCTGAACATTATAATTTCTCTGTGCTACATAATTATTAAATTGGAACCTAAATCACTAATAACTGATTCGTTATTTAACAAGGCATGCTCTTTTATACTTTCTTACGTATATATTTAAGCACGTGTCTAGAAAACAACTTAAGAAATAATTAGTTTTGAAACGTCGTGACATTAACTAGTCGTATATCTGTGTTAACCTTTAATTAAAGATATTAAATTTAGCAGTTTGTGCATTTCATATGATAGCCTTCTCTGCGTAAGGAGTTGCATGCAGTAAGGAAATGAAGCAACTTATTACTGGTAAGTTCCCACTACAATAAATAGCTTTTAAGTTTACATTAATTATGACAATCCATACAATTGAAGCATATACGCGAACAAACGTCTAAGTGACATTTTCAAATTTAAAAAAATCAGGAGTACATTTTTAAAAATAACAGAAAAAAAAAATATGAGGCATAAAAAAGTCATACATTGCACGAAGACATGCTAAACTAAAGTACGAATAGTTTTGTGCAAAGTACGAATATATTATGGCTCTTATTTTTCCTTTTATATATAAAAATATACTCGTGATGTCTTTTATTTGAAAATGTCACTTAGACGTTTGTTCGCGCATACGCTTCAATTATTGACATTTTGGAAACTAATATTATGTAATTCTGACTATTCAGAATATGACTTAAAGGATAGCAGGATTGGATTTAAATAAAAGAAAATAGTGGTTGAGCTACATAGGCGTAACTGCTGTTTTTCAACTTCTAAAAAACAACGAGTTTTAACCACACACAACGCAAGGCTACTAAATCAGGAAAGCTGAGCGAGAGAATGTTTGGCAACTACACGTATTGTGAGCTGCTATCATTTGGCTGCTATGCTTCGCTCTTTGGCATTGTTTGTTAAAGTTGTTTCGTTTGAATTTTAGAAGAAAATAATGCCGATCTCCTGTGCAGCTTACGGTTGTACTGAGAGATATAAGAAAGGAAGCAATGTATCGTTTCACAAATATAGTATCATTTAACATTGTTCCGTGAAAAATATTTCATTATGTAAGACGCTCTTTCGTGTAGTTTATGTCTGTTAGAAATATATTTTTAAAAAAACACATCTTTTATTGGAATTATTTGATGCGAAGATATTTTATCGTGTTAGATCCATAGTTATGAAACTGTCCCTCAATGGCAAAGATAAATATCCTTAAAAATAAGTATTTTTGTCATTCAGAAATACTGAATTGTTTTCATTTAGGCCTATTGGAAATAAAGTGGCTCTATATTATTTCTTTTTATTTTGGTACTCTCTGACCACCCCTACCTCTTAGCCATGTTGCCTGAGCCCCGCTTCGCACATTTGAAATGCAGCGAACTAAAAGTGTTCTCCACGGGACTGGGCCAGGCCATCCCCGGTATTCGTCTCCCTGCTTCGGCCCCTGACACGGCGCCGAAGCACGCAGTCGGGAGGACCTGTTGTTCCTCAAGGTATTACAAAAAAAAAAGAGAAAATAATAGCAAAGAGAGGGGAGCCGGGGAAGTTATTTTAGCCTGGCTCCCGCTGGCAAATCCAAGCCCTTTTTCCGTGAGTGGGGTGAATTTCTTTTTTATATTTTTCTTATTTCTCTTTTCATTTCAGTTTACAATACGTACATACAAGGTGTATGCATAAGTAGTTTCCGGTTTACCTAAGACATGGAACCAGCGGAAAGTACGCAGTGTATTCATTTGACACATACGTCATTTTGTTCGTCTGACATTAAACTACAAACACACACAAGTTGAGTCCGCCAAACACTAGTGTATTTGTTTTATCGTTCAGTGATCATGTCGGAGTTTATGCCTAAAAAACATTTGCGGCACGCATTGCTTTTCTTATTTAATCAAAAGAAAAAGGCTGTTGAAAATCATCGTGTGCTGGTAGAAACATATGGTGAACACGTTCCATTGATTAGAACATGTGCGACATGTTTTCGACAATTTAAAAGTGGTGATTTCAATGTGAAAGACAGTGCGCGCTCTGTAGACCACAACAGTGCGAAAACGAGGAATTGCAGGTGTTATTGGAGGATGACCCAACTCAAACTCAACAGCAATTGGCAAAAGGATTAAATGTGTCACAAGAAACAATCAGCAGACGTTTACGAGCAATGAGGAAGATCAATAAACTGCGTAACACGATTTGAATGAACGTCAAATGGAAAATCGCAAAGTCACTTGTGAAGTGCTGCTTCAACGCCACGAAAGAAAATCCCTTTTGTATCGAATTGTGACGGGTGACGAAAAATGGATTTATGTTGAAAACAAGAAGCGGAAAAAATCGTTGCTTTCACCTGGCGAAGCCGGTCCTTCTACACCAAGGTCAAATCGCTTCGGCAAGAAGACCATGCTTTGTCTCTGGTGGGACCAGAGAGGTATTGTGTATTATGAACTCTTGAAACCCGGCGAAACCGTTAATATACAACACTATCGCCAACAAATGATTAATTTAAATCACGCATTGATCGAAAGACAACCGGAATGGGCCCGAAGACATGGCAAAGTGATTGTTTTATACGACAATGCGCCGTCTGACACAGCAAAACCAGTCTAAGAAAACTTGAAATCGCTTGGATGGGACATCCTTCCGCACGCGCCGTACTCCCCAGACCTGGCGCCATCTGAGTATGACCTCTTCGCATCAATGGGGCACGCGCTCGCAGAGCAGCACTTCAGAAATTTCGAAGACGTTGGAAAATGGTTCGACGAATGGTTTGCCGCAAAAGACAAGCAGTTTTTCTGGCATGGTATGCATCAGTTACCTGAAAGATGGGCGTAATGTGTAGAAGCCGATGGTCAATATTTTGAATAAAACAAAATTAATTTCCCTTGAAAATTAGGTGTTTTCTTCACCACAAAAACCGGCAAACACTTATGCATTCACCTGGTACATGGACCTGAGCTGTACACTGGTGTTAGTGGTTTAATGTATTAAGTTTTATTATCTATTTGGGTTACATTTTACTCTAATTTATTAATGTTTTTCACTTTATTAATTCCTGCTTTTATTTTGTGACTTCAGTATTTCCTTAAGTGTCTTCCTTACTAATCCTATACATCGGTATTATTAGTCCTTACATAGGTGTCTAGTTATTATTGTTAGCATCAGTTTTTTTTTTATTTATACAGTTAAAATTATTTAATTTAAAACACTTCCTGCAGTGTGCTATCTGTATAACTATCTTAATAAAAATGTATACTTCATTTTCCCTAATCTACTCATTAATGATATATAAAATATTTCTAAAATAGAAGCAATTCAAATACGAAATACAAGAACAGTAAACAATCATTCATTCATATGGACTTCAGTTTCTCTATCTATACATTTTCAACCAAAATAAAAATTATCATCAGCAAATTATCACAATAAGTATTAATAGTAATTTACATTTAATTCCTTATGAATTGCTCCGTATCAGAATTTCATTTTTATCCTTCACCTATCTACTCTAAGCTAATCCTAACTATCCTAACCTAGCTCTCACTCTCATCATCCATTCTCACCAGGGAAGTCAGCCGTTAAAGTTCATTTCTGGGGGCTGGGACACACCCTCCATATCCGTATAGATTGGGACCTATCCTGGAAGTTTCTTCACAGCCGAATCTTCAACCCCAGCGCACATTCACACTACACTTCACACTTCTTTCAAATTGCACATCACTGTTTACTTTGCCAATCCAGTTACCTCGGTACTCCGCTTACCATCCATATCCATGGGATTGGTGGTCAGGCACTTGGGGCTTCTTCGCGGATGAGTGGCTATATTCGCGTAGAGAAAATGATAATTATATCTGTCTAATTAAAATTTAAATAGTTCTAAGCCCATAATGTGGTGTTGAATTTTATTTATGGCCATCAGCCACCTAAGACTCAGGCCGAGATAGGGGAGGGGAAAGGATTCGGGAAGGTGTCGGTCAGGGCCTATGTTGAAGGTGCCATTCCTGCATTTGCCTTGTGTGCCTGAGCAAAAAATAAAAAAAAACTCAGTCAGGATGGTCGGTCGCTGGAATCTAACCCATGACCTCCAGAATGTTACACCAACGCTCTATCACTGAGCTACGGCGGCTCAGTAAGTAATGTGCTGTTGAAAAGACTTGTTAAATTATTAAGAACAATGATGATGATTGATGATTGGTGTTCTACCCGATGGCAGCTCTTGACCTGAAGGTCCCAGAGCTAGGTGAACCGATGGTGATTTGCCATTGCCTTCTATCGCATGAAGATGACGTCCTAAGGATGGGGTCTACAGTTGAACGTGGGTTCCGAACCACTTGTGTCCCCGCCGGGAATCGAACCAGGGACACACTGATTACACTATTAAGAACAATAGAAACATAAATTTTACATAACAACAAAACTAGATAAGAAACACTTCTTATCGATCACCCTGATCGGCAATTGGAAAACTCGTGAATTCTATAAACCTACGGTCCTACAGTCAGACACGACAATATACTTAATAGATATTTGTATTGTTTATGATGTAAAGTTAAATCAAAACACTTGAAAAGCTAGAAAAAAATGTCGTTTTTAATAGTTTTAAGACATTTACCCTAAATTTGAAATACACTTTTCATTCTCAAATAACTTTTCTGGTATCTTCTAAGCTAACCAGGGGAGCCAGATTTCTCTTTCTCTCTCTCTCTCTCTCTCTCTCTCTCTCATGTCACTTTCGATAGCTAGTAGAACTTAAAGTTAAAGCTGTCCGAAAACTAGAGATAATTTTTATTCCCTTTTTTTAAATGACATACGTCTTGTTTCAATTATTTTTATGTGAAAATTTTTGACTGCTAATGTATGTTCGACGAGAGGTGCCTTTACCCTATTTTGAATTTTATAATTTTCTTTGTAAATTTATGCAAATAAACCGTTGATTGTGTATAATTACAGCATTAGCAATTTGTGTATGCAATATTCATGTCACTTGCGATGTATCCCCTATCATTAATGTCGCTTAATATTTTTAAATGTATCTCTAATGCCTGTTTTTTTTTTTTAAGAAAATATGGGACGTGACTTTAAGTATCAACATTATATTGTTTTATTTAACAAATAAAAACCGGGATTGCACCTTCAACATAGGACCTGCTTGACACCTTCCGAATCCTTCCCCTTCCCCTATCCCGGCCTAAGCCTTAGCTGCCTAAATGCCATAAATAAAATTCAAAATTTAACAAAAAAGTCTTCGAGAACAAAAATAATATTGATCAAGAACGTTTTATATAAGTGATTTTTATATTATACTATACCTTATATTGATCAATTTAATTAGGAATTGTTTGTATGTTACGTTTGTAGCAGGTATGCTTCGGTTGCTAGGTAACGCAATGTTGACTCTTTACGATGCGAATGAATGTAGTCCACTGTGTTCAGGCACGATGACAGAAAATACTTATGATGTTCCCAATTTGTCCCGGATTGCACTATAGCAGGAGGCTTTCATAAGAAAAACTCTACCTTTCATGAGAATAGAAGGTATATTTAACGATCTTCTGGCTAGGTTTACATACCTGTTCGGGCTATCAAATAATGTTCAATAAACCATTGCAAGAATATACATTATTACTTACACATATGGTTATATATGCATTGCACTTCACATGCTAATTATAAAAACAATATCAACATTTACACTAATTAAATAGTACACTTGGTTCATCATTTTATATACTAATAAAGTTAAAAGTAAGCATGAGTAGTAGACGAGCGCGTGAGCCATCTATGTTCCCTCACGACAAACGAACTGACATGCACACAATCAGTCTCTATCACACGTGACTGTGGGCTATACTGTTACATATGGCTCTCGGATAGGCTTAACCCTGGACAATAACAACAAAATTGTTTCTCCTTCCCTCAATTGGATTATAATGTTCTTACATTTCTATTGAACATACAGTATATATTATTAGTCTATATTCGTTTCACACTCGGACAACGAACATGTATCCATGTTAGTTGAACATCGAACTAGAGAAACCCACGCATCGATGAGAAGGGTAGGACCTTTCCGTACGTAAATACTCAAATTGAACTCCTATGTTAGGATACGGACAAGTAATCCATGATCTTGCACCATGTATACGTTCTTGATTCCATTGACCAACTAGCTACGAGAGACGATGTAAGTTGACTGAAATCCACGTTTTGATATGTGCAACAAATGAATGTCAGGATATACGTACGTGTATTCCTCTCACGACGGAAAACCATCAATGGATTTCTTCTACGATTCCATTGGGGCCAAGGAGCAGGTGAGCCTCAATTTTCCAAGAAGAGCTTAGTTACCGACTGAGAGTACTAGGATATCGTTTCAACTAGTATGGGGGTCGAGTAAATGCGTAAACTTGTATGAAGTGTACCTCGCAGTGCCTCCTATATTTCTGAGACACTTCCCATCTGTGGAGACAGCATCACAAACAACAACTTCATATTGCTGGATATCAATCTCCGCTTTATCATCTTCTAGGCTTCCTCATGCTGGTTTACTGAAAGATGCTACGTGGGCGATGTGTTAGGCTAGGGATTACTATGATTACTCATCGAAATAACTATCGTCTTTGCTGGTTTCTCGAAGGCGATGGCGGAATTAATCTGTAAACATTGATAACAATGAATCGTTGTCGTGGACTACTTTGTCTTCTTTTTTCACATTAACAGCTTCAGACGTTCCTTGATCCTTGTTACTTCTAGTATCAATACCACGTTGTTGGTGATCATCTTTCTGGGTCGTTTCTCTATAACGCTGATTCTTCTTGTGCCATGGTTTGTTCTGGGAATCGTTATCATGCTTTCTATCTTTGGCATCACCTTGGTTCTCGGCATCTTGAGTACTTCTCCGAACGTTGACTTCGTTGATGCTGGGAAGACGATTCGAAGACTCATGGTGACTTTTTCTTCCTCCTTCTTCTTTAGTGAACGTCTTTCGAGCTTCAAAAGTGTCAAAGATTAGTTCTAACCTTCTGATGGTCTCCAGCATTTCGGTGAAGCTTAGGTTACGTAATGGCATGAGTTGCCTTTGATACGCCATCGGTATCAATGGAATTACACTGTTACAGATATACTCTTCACTAGCCGTAGGATCATGATCTTTCATAAGGCAAAACCGGGAAGTCACAAATTGTTCCACGCTGTGATCGTTTTTAGGATTGAATGATATCGTCCTTAGTCTGGTCAACTTAGCATAGGTTAAGTCAGTCGATTGACAGTAGTCCAAGAAGTCTTTCTTGAAATCACTATAATCTTTAAAACAGACCTGACTGGAATTGAACCAGGACAAGGTTTGTAGGAAAAATGGTAATATCTCGAAGTAACGTTGAGATGCAATACCAACCAATGCGGCCTCTCTCTCAAATTGAATTATGAAATAGCGTGCTGACAACTCTCCTTTATCCACAGGAAACTTGGTGAATGACTTTAGCTCCGCTAGTTGGATCCTGTGGCTCTGGTTCCTCTGCGAGTTCTTACGTCTTAGTACATCTGAGTTTTTCGCTCCATTCGTGTGTACATATTTCAAACGGGCTGGGGAACATCCACTATTGGCGCTGCCTTGAATACGTACTTTTCCACATCCTTGACTTCCTTCAGAATAACCGCTTTCGTCGCTAGATGAGGATGAATACATCAACCTCTTTCTTTTAGTTTTCTTTTTGTGATGTTCCGTATGAAGAGTACATCAGTTACATTCATTACTCTCAACGGACTTGCTCGAGGAATTGTACAACTTTCTCCTTACACTTATCGTGTTTGTGGCTTTCAGCTTCGCATTCTCATTACAACACGGAGATTCACCTATACTTTCTCCAGAAGAAACTTTCTCCCTTCCAATACAGTGGTGGTCAAGCACGGAACCTTCTCACTTAAATGAGTCAACTTGCTGTCGTATTCCTCCTATCTTTTTTCTTGGTCCTCCAGGCGGCGATTAACAGAGTTGATTTGACTCTGTAATAACTCGTAAGCACTCGTGGCTTTGGCTTCACAACATTTTATAGCATGGTTTATTCGCTCGTTTTGCCTCATCATCCCAGTTTCTATTAAAGCCGTAGCACTACCAATAACTTCGCCTTTAATTTCAATTGATTTATTTTCAAAGTCTTTCGTGACCTCTTCGATAGCTTCTTTGACATGGACGAGCATCTTTCCTTCAGATGATACCACTTTTTGGTTAAGGACTTTCAGGTGGTCATGCAATTCCATCTGACTTCTTTTTACATTTTCGTAATGAATCCACATTTCATCCGATTGCTTGAGGATCCTTTAATTAATTTCCTTAGCTTGTTCCACTGCTGTGTTGACCTTTAGGATCAGCGACCGGGATGTCTCAATACAACTGCGTCGGACTTCTTCTACTTGCGCTTTAATTTCTCGTTGTGATGAGGCCATCTGCTCTTTCATTTATTGTTGTGATGACGTCATCTGCTCTTTCATTTCCAATAACAGAGCCACCATCTGTTCTGTCGATCTTAGTGCAGGCTCCTGGTTTGATTTCCTTGCTCGCACAAATAGTACATTTCCAGCTCAAGTGATCAGGAAGAGAATAGTTTAAATGCCTTTGTTGCTCCAAGGCGTTTAAACTGATCCCACTACAAATTTGATGAAACCATCGATCACATCCTGCACACTGGATGCTCCTTTCATCCTTAGAAGGGTCTTCACAGCATGCATACTGGTTCCCTTGAATACTATTCTCAATATCCTGGCTTAATAGTGTCCTCTTCTTCACTGGTGAAATAGACGTGATGTTAAAGCTTATTCCGCATCACCAACAATATGCCATTATCTAACTGTTTACACCAGAGATTAGTAATACCACTTCCACTTGCACAAAACGCAGTTCTTTTCACTTGCACAAACGTAGTTGGCAACACTAAGTCTCATAATCTTGTATAGCAGGTAGGCTTCGGTTGCTAGGTAACGCAATGTTGACTCTTTACGATGCGAAAGAATGTAGTCCACTGTGCTCAGGCACGATGACGATGATAGGAAATACTTATGATGTTCCCAATTTGTCTCGGATTGCACTATAGCAGGAAGCCGCAGTTAAGGGATATCACTCCTACGGGAATCCATGGCCCAAACCGTAAAACATACATACAGTATGGTCCAAACAACATGTGAGAAAATTCCACTGATGTAGGAAGCGCAAGCAAGGCTTTCACTGCACCAAAAATGTTACTCAATATTTAGAGCAGCAATATATCATAAGAAAAAGTCTACCTTTCATGAGAATAAAATGTACTGTATATTTAACGATCTTCTGGCTAGGTTTACATACCTGTTCGGGCTATCAAATAATGTGCAATAAACCATTGCAAGAGTATACATTATTACTTACACATATAGTTATATATGCATTGCACTTCAAATGCTAATTATAAATACAATATCGACATTTACCCTAATTAAATAGTACACTTGGTTCATCATTTTATATACTAATAAAGTTAAAAGTAAGCATGAGTAGTAGGCGAGCGCGTGAGCCATCTATGTTCCCTCACGACAAACGAACTGACATGCACACAATCAGTCTCTATCACACGTGACTGTGGGCTACACTGTTACACGTGTTGAACTTCTAAAGTGAACTTTAATGCGAATTCTCAATTGTTTTGCTTCATAAAAGGATCGTGCGTGGCACATACAAATAACACAATACCAGGCAGCGGACAGTTCGCTGTTTCGTTCTTTCCAACAAACAGAGAAACAATTTAATGTTCAACTTGCGCCACGCTGGGAGTTAAAAACGACGTAGATGGTAGCGCCAAATCAGCTCTAGTGAAGGTTTTATAACTTTATGGTTTATACGCTTCTTATCGCGGTGCGGCCTGTTTTCTTTTCAGTCTTAATTCCTGAGTTATTCATATAATAGTATACCGTACTCTGCACATAATAAAAATACTGTAAAAAAAATGTTTACTTTTTTGTTGCAAGAATTAAGACTTAAATTTAAAAACGGGCTGCACAGCGATATCAAGCATTAAAAAGTTAGAACCGAAAATTTGGTTCATATAGGTTTAGACTGGAAGTAGATAAACGAGATTGTGTCATCTCCATTCTCTGGCTTCATATATTAATGGCAGTAGCCATTCCAGTATCGCTTGGTTCAATTTATAACACAAAGGATCAAAATAATCCTTTCGCTTTGAACAGTAGGATTACTTGTAGTCGCAGGCTTCTTAAATCCAGCAAATAAGTAGCCAAAGTATAACTATTATTTACAAAACAAATTATCTGAAATTTGACCCAACCCGCAAGACCTTCATTTGCACGGTATTGAACTATAACCCTGACTTCATCCACCATTTCTTCCTGCGGGTCGCTGAAGTGGAGAGAAGAGCAAAGAGTGTGCTTTCCTTTCATTTTTATAACAAGACGACAATTCTGACTGTTCAGTGTTAACCCCTTAGGATCCAGTGGTTGGATTGATCATATTCTGGCATTGACATGGACCATCAGAGGAAACTTCAATACGAATAATGTCTTTTGTTGGGCATGCAGTCACTTGCCGACTGCGGTCAACGCCCCCGTGAACAACTAATCATCTATAGTGAAAGTAGAACCGCTAAGCAACACCAACTGTAAATTGCATTGTTTGTAATACCTTTCACTCCACGTGGCGTGCACACAGACTTGAACGTTTGGCTTTATTCCAACTGTCGTATAACGACAATCAATAATTATTGAACTGCTTTAAAGAAGTGCAATTAATCGGCCCGACCTGAAGAGAAAGCAGTGTCCGGGCCCGGGCCCGGCCCAAAAATTAGCGGAGCTGCCCGCCCAAGCACGGCCCGTGCAGGTCTCTAAATTCAGCATATAGCTAATAGAGGAAAGTGCCACTGCAGGAGGGAAAAAAAGACACGAAATTTGCATCAATTAGTAATAAATTTATCGCAAAGTGGGATAGTTCAAATATCTCATGTTAGTTCTTTTTTATTTGTAATTTGATTTGTGAGCTCAAAATTCATTGAAACGTGTTATGCCGTCGTATACATTATAAATTTGATACAGTAATACGTGTAAAGACTTGTTAAGGTGCCTTGTATGATACCATCGTCCTTTTATGCGTGCGGCATTTGTCGTTGTGTCGTCGACAAATATCTTTCTGATTTGTAAGTTAACGGGAACAAATGATTGCTTTTATGCACTGCGGCAATGACATTTGTCGTCTGCGATATGAAAACATGTCGTCGTGTCCTAGAGATCGCACGACGGTAAATGCCGTTCAACCGGCTCTAAGTACATGGAGTCTTATGGGTAGGTTCATTTATGACTCGCGTCTAAGGCTAGCGCACGTGGAAACAATGTATGTGTGCGAGTCGCGTGTGCAATAAAACAAAACAGCGAACTTCACTTACCTAACCTCCAAATGACCTTGGTCTCTACTTTTATTAAATTTCGTAATGCGTATATACATTTAAAAAAGGGGGTTTCTTTAAAAAAAATCTAAAAGTAACGACTCCAGGGTTCGATCCGGGACCTCCGGATTAGCTTTTCGATATGTTGAACACCAGGCCAATCTGCAAGTTGCGGGGTGAAGGCGTTTTGGTGCTCGGTGGTACTAATAGTTCAATGAGTTTTGTTTCTTTGAAGGAGTTCTGCGCCTGCGCGATAGTGCGCCAAACCTTGGAAACACGTGCTTCCCTTACAGACTACTCATTTATGCACGACGACATTTTCCGCATGCCTACGACCCGGTACGGTCAGTAACCCACATAGGAAGTGACGTCAGAAACACTGCAAACAGTTGAGCAGCAGATAGTGCTTAATTTAACCATTTCGTAGAAAATGCAGTATATATTGAGGTTATAAAGATAGATTTTTCTTACAATATATTCGCACTATTCATGCATGTGAAAGATGGGATATTAAAGAAAGCAAGACAAATGGAATACAACACTGTGGCATCAAACATTGTAAAGTGCTATGGATTTTCCAGGGAAAAAATACTTTGGCATGTATTGTAATTACATTATCATACTTGTTCTCAGTGCGTCCGAAATATCACTCCATGCTATGAAGGGGTCTTATTTATGTGTTTCTAACGTGAAAAAGTACGTGTTGGATTCACTTTAAATGTGGACTGCAACATTTGTAAAAAAAGGGGGGGACGGTATGTAATGCTCGGAACTTTGTTTATGGTTTTCAAATTTTATTTCAGATCTTTAAGCAGCTTTGGCTGAGGCTGAATGAGAGATGATTGGAAAATTGTCATTTATTTGTTATATGGGATCCAGCCATTGTGTGTTGTTTTTCTTTGTCGTATTCACGCTTTATCACACGCTTCCCATTGCAAATAAGTCATAAGTCACACCGACACTTCTATAAACAACCAGCAATCAAAGAAGAGTTGCGAAAATCCATAATGTTGTTAAAATTTCGTAAAATACGCACTTGAGTTGAGCAAGAGGAAGGAATATGGCGCCATACAATGGAATACTGATTGCGACACTTTATATTATGAATAACACGTTTTTATCACAAAAAGCACGGACCGTATCCCAAGCGAGTAAAGGGTTAGTTAAAATCAGGTTAGGTATATTTATTTTCATTATAGGCAATTCCTATCACTTTTAACACTCCCAAACCCTCACGCCATATGCTCTCACACTAATTTAAGGATCTTCACACTGATATAACTTCGTTCTCCGTGAACAGAAAAATAAAGAATCATTATACGATAGCTGTATCTCCTGTAATGTTTTCTATTTTTTGCTAATTCTAGATGCCCATGACCGAATAGAACCCACAGAATTAGTGCAATGAAGTGGGAAAACCCCGACAAAACCCAAACACCAGAAGAATGTCTTGCTACTGAGACACCTGGGTCGTTTTTATTAGTGGCATTGGAGAAGCCCTTTAAATTAGTGTGAGATGGAGTGAAATGCGGGACTATATGTCCGAGTTCGCACATATGACTTGAGGGGTTGGGAGTGTTAAAAGTGTTAAAAATAAATATACCTAACCTGACTTTAACTAACCCCTGTTTACTCGCTTGAGATACGGTCCGTGTTGTTTGTGACAAAAACGTGTTATTCATAATTTGAAGCGTCGCAATTAATATTCTTTTGCGTGGCATCATATTCCCTCCTCTTACTCAACTCAAGTGCGTATTTTACGAAATATTGACAGCATTATGGATTTTCGCAACACTTTTGTGATTGCTGGTTGTTGCTAGGTGTTTATGGAACTGCCGGCATGACTTATTTGCAACGGAAAGTGTGTGATAAAGCATACATATAACAAAAGAAACACAATGCCTGGATGCCATATAATGAATCAATGCCAATTCTCCCATCATTAATTCAGCCTGAGACAACGCTACTTAAAGGCCTTAAATAAAATTTGAAAATCATGAACAAAGTTCCGAGGATTACAAATTATTATTATTATTCTTTATTTATTTAACAAATGTTGCAGTCCACATTTAAAGTGAATCCAAAATGTACTTTTTCACGTTAGAAGCACATAAATAAGACCCCTTCATGGCATGCAGTGATATTTGGACACCCTTAGAACAAGTACGATAACGTAAATATAATACATGCCAAAGCATTTGTCCCTGGAAAAAACATAGTACGTTACAACGTTTGATACCACAGCGTTGTATTCCATTTGTCTTGCTTTTTTTTTAATGTTCCATTTTTCACACACATGAACATTGTGAATATATTGGGGAAAAAATCTGCTTTTCATAATCTCAAATTCAAATATTACAAGTTTATTCCACGTAACATTATAACTGCATTTCCACGAAATGGTTAAATTAAGCGCTATCTACTTCTCAACTGTTTTCAGTGTTTCTGACGTCACTTCCTGTATTGATTACTGACCGGGCCGGGTCTAGAGTGTATCGCTGTTGGAATTTTAAACGGAAGTTGAGTCAACAACGCGTCACTATTGGCTTGTTAGGTAACACGTGTATTGTAAATACAACTTCATAAATACGTTTTGACAGGTCGCCTCGGTGCCCTGGTGGTTGAGGCTTCCGCTTTTTAAACGAGAGCCCGAAGTTCGAGTCCCGGCAGGGGAATTTTTTCTTTCACAATACATTTCCATATGTTTATATGTATTATTAATAATTGTTTTCTTGCACTTTTCGTAGATTATCTTAAATTAGTGACCATACGAACGTGGAGGTTAGGTAAGGCTAGGTGCGGTCATGTACCTCTACAAAATGTATTTTCATATGTTCATATTTATTATTAATAATTCCTTGCATTTTTCGTAAATAATCTTAAAATTAATGAACATACGAACGTGGAGGTTAGGTAAGGTTAGGTACAGTCATGTATCTTTCTCTTGATTCACTCTTTGTTCTTGACGCAACTTCCGTTCAAAATTCCGACAGCGATACGTTCATGACCGGGTCATCATGCCTCGGCGGCTTAAAGCCGCTTTAGACTATACAATTTCTCGTAAGATAAATCGTAGCGAAAGCAGTGTGCCAGCCTAAATAGAAAAAAGGTAATGAATTTATACCATAGCATCTTGTCCTATTGTAGCATTCTTGCTTTCACACTCTGGCACTACTGCTAATGGTAAGATTCATCGTAGCATAAATGCTGTCGTCTAAAGCGGCCTTTATAGATCAGTGTTGCCAAGCAATAGTTGGAGTTCCGATGCGTGAAAGTTCATTCAAGTGACATCAACGCGAGTTATAAAGATACATTTATTATCTAAAAAGAGAACTATTTATAGACGAAATAAATAGTAAAAAAGATTGGTAAGTTTACATTGTTTCGGTTTATTTTTTTTATTTTTGTTTCGTATTATTTAGGATACATAGACCTTTTTTATATATAAATAATGGCAGATGAGGATAGCGGCCGAACGAGATATGTGGAAAGAAAAGGGGAGGCCTTCATCCAGCAGTGGATAGGAAACGGCTGAATATGATGATGACACATACATTACTCAGGATTTTATAATGTCGTTTTAACCCCTTTCCGCATGTTGGTACATACTGATCCAAATCACAAATTCGCGCGTTCCGTAATATTGTGTGAACATACAAACTTTCTATGCATGCAATACTAGAAAAGAACTCCGAAGAGGAATTAAGAATTGATACTTGCCAACTGTGGATAGAAGCGGAGATAAGAAATCTACCTTGTATCTGCTACAAGACTGTTTCAAGACTACCGTCGCTTGTAAAGAAAGTCAAAAACGTAATTGATGAAAGAATAATGTCCTGATTTGCATCAACACCTCAAGGTTATATTTTGCTTATACTTTTATTAGCACAAAAAAAAATGTGTGATCTGGCCAGGATTTTCAGTTTGTGGGGTGTAAAGTCTAAACTGGCAGGTTATAAGAGGAGTTTTCCACGGTTTTTATCGATGTTTTATCGCAAAACGTTTCAAGTTAGGGGTGCTGTCGAAAATTTAGGGGTGACACACCCACAGGGTGTCTGGCGGAATCACTGGGTCTAGCCTTCCGTGCATTTAATGTCAGGCAAGGGTAATAGGTTGAACTCTTATATCCTAGCGGGCTTTGTGGTGAACAAACACCGTGGTGAACATTCATCCGCTAGGTAGTAGCTCTGGCATAGACGTCACATTCTTTTTTGAAGTCTATACCAGAGCTTGTACCTAGCGGATGAATTTAAAATCACGTGCTCTGAACAAAAAACAATTAGTTTGAACGCAGCAAGAAATGGGGAAGTGTGCTAAGTCTATCTATTATGAGGTCTATGCTACTAGTAATAACTGCAATTTGCTATTTCATTGAATTACGTACAAATCCTCAATTATCGTTAAGTGAGTATATACACTTCGAACAGACTTATCCTCACCCAAAATTTAACTTTGATAAACTCGGGTAAACTTTATTTTTATAGGGGCCAGTCTAGTAACTTTGGACTTCGGCTAGTCACGATTCGCCCTTTAGCCATTAAAATCCACACCCATTCCCCTGTCGGGAAACGAACCCGGGATCTTCGAGTCGTTGGCCTACCACCGTAAACCGCACGGCTACCCGGCCGGCTATTTAACTTTGAACCTGTAAGAAATTATCTCAATTATTGAAGTTGTTTTCTAAACTTTAAGTCTATTACCTGCCTTGGCATATTTGTTGCAATCACAGAAGCCATTTACATTCACAGAAGGCATTATGTTAGGATGCAGTTTATTGAAATACATCGATTAAAGTCGTTTAGCAATTCTTGAAACTTGATTTAAGCTTGCGTGCTATCTGGGCAAAATCCATCACATACATCGTTCTATGTCGAACTTCGTTTGCAAAGATATTCCGATAAATAACGATGATCAAGATGAAAGTTCATTTTTCAAGCTGGCGGCCGGAAATAACCACAATCCATCAAATCCATTGGCCTTAGTCGAACACATTTTTAATCAAAAATTCCAAGAAACAATGCAAAGATCAAGAACATTAATGCTGTAAGTGATCAAAATACATAGAAACCAGTCAGATACATTCTTCTGTTTCTAACTTTCTTTGTTTGTTGAAGATTTTCCATGAAATAGCGAATATAAAACAGAATGTTCGTTTTTCAACGTGGAGGTGGAAAGTGGCCAAAATGCATGAAAACCAGTAAAGTAGAACGGTCAAAGTCGCATTATATTTGATCAAAATATTCTACGAAATAGCGAAGATATAGCGGAAAGTTCATTTTTTAACATAGTGGCGGAATGCGGACAAAATACAAGAAAACCATTACAGTACATCCAGGGGGGGAAGCGGTCGGCCTGATCGCCCCCCCACCAGAATAGGATATTTTTTTAATTTAAAAATAATATAAAGCCCATCCCAGGGTTGGAGCTCTTGATTTTTCAACTCTGTATTATAAATGTTAAATAAAACCTGAAATAGGTAAGCCTTACTTTTTTTTCTTACGTTGCGGAAGTCAAATGAAGCAGTACATCACAAGAAATTACTTGCCTTGGCGTTCATGCTCAGAAATTGTCCACCTTCGGAGACGCAGGTGGTCATTTCTGTTCTTTCTTTTCAAGATGCGATATTTTGCGCTCTCCCTCCGTTCTCACAACCGATCTCTGCTTCTTGTTAACAATTGGCAGAGGAGAATAAATATTCTATAAACCATATCTGTCTGCAAGTAATTGTCAATATTCCGTTTCAAAAATGCCAGTTTGATAGGTCCAGAAAGCAAATAGACCTAATGGTTTTCTCCATGTAGGAGTTGTCGAACATTGTTAATGATCGAGATTGGAGAGTTGGGGTGGGTGCCAAACTGTCTTTGACTTTCAAGAAGGAAAATTGCGGTTGCCAAAGCAGATTGATTTGTATTGTATTTTCAAATATGATTTTTTTTGCAATACACTCTTATCTAGTTTTGAGCTCGAACGTCTTTCCCCCCCCCCCATATTTAGCCTGGATATGTCCCTGAATCAGTCGTGGTTTTTGATTTCACCGTTTTTGCTTATCGCTGTTTTGTGCGTCGCGGTTTTTGCTTTTCGCTTTTCTGTGCGTTTCGATATTGTATCTTTTGTGCGTCGCCGTTTAGTCGTCGCGGTATTTGATGTTATTTTGATACGTCGCTGTCATGTGCATCGTGGTTTTGGTAGTCGCTGATTTGTCGTGAAATTCACGGAGAGACTGGCGAATTGTCCATTATGCCCACCCTCACTTACTAGTTATAGGAGAACGGGAATATATGAGTGAAAAATATGCATTCCCGTTTGTAATTGAAAAGAGACTTTCCCGTTTCCGATTGAAAAGGAACTTTCCCGTTCACTTAAAAATTGTATAGAGATGAGAAGAACGATTCCGGGAAGGAACAAGGGGTGAAGGGGGTTTTTCTTCTCAGTCCGAGTTTTGTGTTTGTGCTTTTATGATGGAGACATTGTTAGTGTATCAAAAATATCACGTTTTTATGGTTCAATGCAATGATCAAAGATTTGCGTAAGCTCAAGGAAGTCGAAGGGTGAGGTAAGGACGAGTTTACATCCATCTCTTGCGCCGTCACTGATAAGCTCGTAACACCAGTAAATAGCTCTACAATCTAAACAATGATCTTTGCTTATGGATTAATAATTGTTTATTAATATTGAATGTATGCCGCAAGTGCAGGCCATGACATTATGTGATGCGTTATGGCTAGAGATTTTATGACGAATCCCGTGGATTCAAAATGGCTGAACGTAGAACAAGAAGAGCGGAACCCTTTCCAGAAAAATATCCTGCATACGACACCGTCCGCATATTTTGTGCATACAAAAGTGTTGCTAATGTAGACAGCTTAAAGTGAAATTCGTGACCTTCTTTTATTTCTCCCTTTTAACCCTTTTTGTACATTTTTTGTTCCCTTTATTTTTTAAATTTCATCATTACTTTGCACTGAGTATATACCTGTTTTGAGTCCAAGCATCTGCTTCACAATAATTGTGCTCTGATAAATTCAGAGAATGCCCTTAATCTTCTAGTCGAGAAGAACACTAGCAGAAGAGGACTTTTATAACTTCCACTATTTACGGAAACTTTCTGTGTTCCGGAAATTTTCCTTTTCCCTACAAATTTCCGCTTCTCAAAAAACATATTTCGCTTCCCGGAAATTTTCCTTTTCCCTAAAGCTTTAAGCTCACCCAAAATTTCCGAAACGTTACATCTTTGTGTTGGGTAAGTAATTCTTTTCACCCCAGATGTTGCTAGAAACGTTGTATTCGTCGTTCAAGAGTTTTGAAGTGTTGGCAACTAGTGAATTTGTGATCATCGTAATTGTCACATTTAATAACTGTGTGTGCGTGTGTGAGTAGTATCGTGCGCAACGGAACTTATCTTGTATAGTCGTGGGCCATTATCTCACCAAGCCGTTGGATGTCATCCTTGAATAATAATTTGTTTACTCTAGAACCATCTCGTCTACAGTGTCTGTTATGTTGGAACATTTCTTCATTTTGGATGACTCGTCGAGGGGCATTTTCCTCAGCTTGATACGAGGGAAAAATTTGTGAGTGTGAATTTATCCCCCTCCCCTTTCCCTCTGTCATCAATTTCCAGCAGAACTTCACAGCGAACTGGAGACTGTAAGTAAACTTCTTTAACCTTCGGCCGAAGTACAAATGTAAAGCACTAAAAAAAATGCGACTTCATTTGCATTGTTGCCAATTATAACTGTTGAAAGACCCGAAAGAGGCCCCAACCAAATCCAATGAAATAATATTCCCCGATTTCACAAAAGTCACAGATTTATAATTTGTATGGAATCGTGAGAGAAAGAAGATACTATTGGGCAAGATCGCTAAAATATTTAAATAACACTGAACGCTAGGCCCTATTGTTTTCGGGGCCACAAAAGCAATATGGGACCAAATAATACATCGTCTTTATCAACAAATAAAAATTTAATTGGGTTAAAGACCACATTTTATAAAAAAACGTACGAACCAAGTCGATAATGTACAACAGAGGGAATAGATGTTTATATACAGTATTCTGTATTAGAATTAGTTTTGGGGGCCCCAACCGCCTAGAAATAATTAAATAGCATCTTAATGATTAATACTCTATCAATCTTACAAAATAAAAGAAGCTTCAAGTTCAATGAAAATAACTGATCAAAATACTTTAACCAAAATGTTAGAAGAGAGAACGAATTGTGAAACCAATCTAATTCTACACATTCAAAGTCATTGTATTCCTAGATGATGACTAATCAAAGTCAGATCATTTTCTATTCTGATTGTAATTCCTCCGCTCATTTGTTCAATGTCCTCCGCTTACTAACAATTTAATCTAACAAAAGTCCTATTATTTTTTTTCCAAGGTCTCTCATGTTCGGTTACACTCAGAGGGGTCCACTCCGGACAACAGTGAACAGTTTTGAATTCCCATATTCCTTTGCGGATGACGTAAGTGGTAGGAATTTGCCGGGAACCAAAGATCCATGTATGGCTCAGCGAGCCTCAGATGAGGAAATCTTAGCGACGGTAGCTCTCCTAGTGTCAGGGGGACGCAACACAAAACAAAATCGATATTCACTATTTCGCTTCGACATTAAATGCACAAGCAGTCAATCAGTCGTTGCCTGGAGAGTAGCGTGACAGGTTTGGTTCTAAATTGTTAGTAGAGGTGTGCAACGAGCGGATTTCGAGCGTTCGAAACACAAAAATACGTTTTCGAGCGAGCAGAGTATGATCGAACAAAATTTGCTCGAACAGGTTTGTTCGAACACTTCTGCTCGAAATCCTGGATTCGAGCGCTCGAAAGTCCTGGAATTTCCCCTTCCCCTCCGTTTATCTTGGTAAAGGACGTAATACACAATGTTGCCAACTGTGATACTATTATTCTTATCATAGTATAATTTCAACTTTATAGCTTTGATACAACAGATAATTAATTAAGTACTAAAAAACTAATAACGTGATTCCATAGGTATTTTAACGCCAACATTTCTGGGACTACAATTTCGAGCCTAAAAATGTTAAAATTTGTAATCCAAGACCGCGGCAGCGCGAAACATCATCATTGTAAAAGATAGTCTGATTAGGAGGTGGGGGGGAGTTCATTACTAAGACCAAAAATATACAATTTTGAAATCAAGATGGGGTAGGGCGAAATGTCACAATTGTTAAATATCATCAGAATTTCGTGAAATTTTATATGTGGGAACTTGAAAGAGTCCTGGGTCCACTTTTGAAATCCAAGATGGCGGCAGCGTGAAATGTCACATTTGTAAAAAATCATCAGAATTTTGTGAAATTTTATATGTGGCGGCTTAAAAGAACCCTGAATCCATTTCCGATTGTAAAAATATACATATTTGAAATCCAAGATGGTGACAGCGTGAAATATCATAATTACTAAAGTCATCAGCTTTTCGATAAATTTAATATTTGGGACTTCGAAGCGCTGCTGAATTCAATTCCGAAACTAAAATTGTTGAATTTTGCAAAATTTCAAAATTGTTAAAAATCGTATATTCGTTCGATTCCGTTGTCAATGAGAAACCGAAAATGGGGGCAGTTTGTAATGTGATAAAATGTTCAAAATTATCAGAATTCTGTTAAATTTCATATGTGGGTGTTCCAAAGAACGCTGATTACGAATCCGATCCTAAAAATGTTAAATTTTTAACTCCAATATGGCGGCAGCGCAAAATATGATAATTGTAAAAATATTTTGATTTTTCCTGAAATTTTAAATCCGGGTCTATCAAGGCGCTCTGAGTGTGATTCCTGTTTCAAAAATGTTGAAATCCAAGAGGGCGGCAACCCGAAAAGTAATACATTCTTAAAAAATTATCAGATTTTGTAAAATTTCATAAGTTGGTGTTCCGAAAGACGCTCATTACGAATTCCAGCCTAGATATATTGAATTTTCAAATCAAAGATAGAGGGAGCGTGAAATATTCTGATTGTTAAAAAACATTTGATTTTCGAGAAAATTTATATTTGGAGCTTTCATGGGACGATGATTACAAATTTGAGACCAAAAATAACAAAATGTGAAATCCAAAATGGTTGTATTGCAAAATGTTATAATCTCTAGAAATTATCCGAATTTTTGTGAAATTTCATATCCGAGGCTTTCAAGGGGCCGTGAGTTTGATCTCGAGCCTAAAGTGTTTAAATAAGAAAATGAGATGGTGGCAGCGCAAATTATTGTAATTATTAAAAATAATCTAATTTCGTGGAATTTTTCCCGTGATTTCTGAGATTTCTGGGTTGGATTCTTAGACTAAAATGTTGAAATTAGAAATTCACTCCAGTAGGACACAGACGCGTTTTGAATGTTATTTTTTGTTTAATTCGTTGATTAACAGTTATTGGTTAAAAAGTACGTTTAATTTTAATCATAATTCAACAAATGTTTGATACCACAGTAGCATATTCAGGTTGGCCGGTTATTGGACCCATATCGTTCCACATCCTAAATGCAGACGAGAGAAGGGCCTCGTTTGAGACCACGTCGATCGATGTGGGATCGACAACGATTATCGATATCACTAATTTACCTATTTTCTAAAACTATATTTTGCAAAGAGTAAATCGATTTTTACAAACCTTTTTTCATAATGAATAAATTAAAATTAAAAATACAGCATTCGCCATGGCATTATATCGATTCTTGTTGTTAACCGATATCTATATTGATCAATGTCGGTCGATATGGGCAAACCGATGTTTATTCAAGCAATGTATAAAGTATAAAACTTCATGCTGTTGTCAACACGGGGCCAGCTTTGTTTTGTGACAAAATTGTTCACAATTTAAGCATGTTAAAGAGCAGAAATAACATGTCCTTCATGTAACAGAACACGAGAAGGACAAAAAGATAAAGTGTTAAAGTTGATTGTCTTTTTTCCAAGGATTCTTTGATCACTGCAAGTAAATAGACAAACCAACAAGATTTAAAGTAATATTAAGCTGGTTATCGTACGCCGTCAAAACCGGGAGATATTTTCCACTTTTGTTTCATTTGTACGATGGTAAGTAGGGTATTTTCTCAAGCACATGTGGTTGCTGAGATATTTTGATAAACTCTCGTATATATGGGTCAAAGTTTTGGTTTTGGACGTACTCTATGTTCTTCGTTTCATCAAATCTGTAAATTGTGCAAAGTTCTATTGAGATATATTAAAAATTGTGGATTTGAGATATTTTGACCAACCCTCGTATATATGTTTCAAAATTTTGGTTTCGTGCGTATTCTATGTTCTTAGTCTTGCCAAATTAGTAAATCGTGCAAAGTTTGTTGAGATATATTGAAAATTGTGAATTTGCGATATTTTGACCAACTCTCGTAAATATGGGTATTTTTTGTTTCGGGCGTATTCTATGTTCTTGGTCTTGTGAAATTACTAAGTTGGGCAAAGTTTTGTTGAAAATTGTGTATTTGCGATACTGTGACCAACCCTTGTATATATGGATCAAATGTTTTGTTTCTGACGTACTCTTTGTTCTTCATCTTACGAAATTACTAAGATGTGCGAAGTTTTGTTGAGATATGTTGAAAACTGTGGATTTGAGATATTTTGACAAACCCTCGTATATATAGGTCAAATTTTGGTTTCGGACGTACTCTATGTTCTTCGTCTTATGAAATTACTAAGTTGTGCGAAGTTTTGTTGAGATATGTTGAAAACTGTGGATTTGAGATATTTTGACCAACCCACGTATATATAGCTCAAATTTTGGTTTCGGACGTACTCTATGTTCTTCATCTTGTCAATTTACTAAGTTGTGCGAAGTTTCGTTGAGATATGTTGAAAATTGTGGATTCGAGATATTTTGACCAACCCTCGTATATATATATATGTCAAATTTTTGTTTCGGACGTACTCTATGTTCTTTATCTTGTCAAATTACTAAGTTGTGCGAAGTTTTGTTGAGATGTTGAAAATTGTGGATTTGAGATATTTTGACCAGCACTATATATTGGTTTCGGACGTACTCTAGGTTCCTCGTCTTGTCAAATTACTAAGTTGTGCGAAGTTTCGTTATGTTGAAAATTATGAATTTACCTTATTTTGACCAATTCTCGTATATATAGTTCAACATCGTGGTTTCGTATATAGTCTCTTCTAGTTCAAAGGTTTTTGTTAGATAACCCATTTTTATTATTATTAGGTTAGTTGACAACACTGAACCTCCTTAAACCAGTTACAGGAATATAAAAACAAAAATGTAATCTGATGACGTAATTCGAGCGCTCGAAATCCGCTCGTTGCACAGATCTAATTGTTAGTAGAATGCGAGAAATATTTTGAATTTCACAGTTATATGAGAGCCAAACTTCAAACTTTACCATCTAGCATGGCCTAGTGAAGTCTAAAATATTTTACAGCTCATTTTCAAACACGCTTGTGTTGCTTGCGATTTGGATGATTCGCCAATTGAAACACGTGTTTTATTGCGTTTTCTACGTATTACGTAATAAAACACGTGCTTCAGTAGGCTACTCACTCTAATCGCAAGTAAGGCACGCAACGCAAGCGTGCATGTAAATCAGCCCTTACTCCTGTTTTACAAATATAATTAGAACAAATTACAACAGCACAACTCGTATTGCTCTTGCTCATGTTTTAAAGAAAAATGTAGGACATCCTTGCAGAAGTAAGCGAACACATTACCCGTAGGTTTAAAGATTCCCTCAAAATCTTTTAACTGACGTCATCAACGCAATGGAATATAGAAAATCAATTTTGTTCACTTGTTGGGAATGGACCCCTCTGCGTGACTGCTAATTTCCCCTGTCGCAAGAGGCAATGTATTCGCATGACGTGCCCTGATTGGTTGCAGTTGTCGCTAGCTACCTGACGATTTCCAATCTTACTGTAACACTGATTTGTCCAAAGGGAAACTCTTAGCTACACTTCCAGTTTTCGTCATACACCATTCAGCCAATCGGGGCGGAATGGTTTACCTGTATACATATACATTGGGTTACACTGAACTTTTTCATCCTCGTGTAGGGATTAAATCTACACTTTATAGATAAAATATCTATAGAGATAATGCAGCAAATTTTAATATGTCCCTTAGTTCCGCACCACCTGGTGTTAGTCCAGTCAAATTAAGAATGAATTAATGTTAGTAAGCCATGCTCAATATCTACGCTTTTGATCTATTGTGGGCCAATAAACTGAAGTACCAGATACCGAACTCGCATTCCATATTTTTTTTTTTCATTTTTATAATAGAATGCAGAAACATTGCGTATTAGATTTAATCATTTCTTAGTTCTGTTGGACTGACACTAGGTGACGAATAAGTAGTGAAAAGGATGGGTATTCTTATGTATAACACCTATGCTAGGTTGCGAAAAAAAACAACGCTGATCCGTATATCAGGATTAACTGCTACACTAACATATATCCTGGAACAATCCAGGATGTAACTAGAGATCTAGTACGAAATTGTGGAATTACCACTCGATCAATATATCGAAGCTATTTTGGAAGTTTGAAGTAAAAACATAGTATATGCACGTCAATACTTGATGAAATTATTAATATATTTTGTGGCACAGCCATCGAGCTCTACGTAAACTATACTGGAGTGACTACTTAGTGTTGAAAGATAGACGCCAGAGCAAATATTTAAACTCGTATGTTCACTTCCAGTCTAATCCAATGTGGACCAAATTTTCAGTTCTAACTTAGTTGTATACGCTTGATATCGCTGTGTGGCCCGTTGTTTGATTCAATTCTTAATTCCTGAGTTACTCATGTAAGAATATACTGCACTCTGTATACAATAGAAAATACTGCAAATAACATTTACGTTTATTGCAAGAATTAAGACATAAATCAAAAAACGGGCTACACCGCGATATCAAGCGTAGAAAACAGAGTTACAATCGAAAATTTGGTCTACATTGGATTAGACTGGAAGTGGACAAACAAGATTAAGTTTCCTCTCCGCTCCCTAGCTTCACATATTCATGAAATTTTCGATAGCTGCAGTCAGTCCAGTATCGTATTAACGGAGGGCGATGGGCACAACACACTAAAACGTACCGATGGGCAAAAAATAGTGTAGCAGCTGCTTACTTTTTCACTGCTACTTTTCTCCGAACGTCGCGAAATACCTTGCACGCGCTTAGGCAACCTGGCGATTTTGAGCATTGAACACGAAGAAACGCAACAGGTTTATGTCATTTAAAACTTTATTTTTATATATATTAGGCCAGTCTAGTAACTTTCGACAGTGGCCCGTCACGTTTCGCTTTTAGCTGTTAAAATCCACACTCATGCCCCTGCCGGGACTTGAACCCGGGACCTTCGAGCCGATTGCCTACCGCCGCTGACAGCTCGGCCACCCGGCCAGCAAAAAGTTGATGTCAGTAAAGTTGTTAACCAGTTTTTTTACGGAAGAAAAAAGATTAGGCGAACAGTAAAGGAAGTATGGGCCAACATCTAAATCTTAAAATATGTAAATGCCAACACTGTATATAAAATATGTAGAGTACAGAACTTAAATGACTATTGTTGTCAACTAAACTGTGTGCAAAAATGCAGTGTGTGTTTGTGTTGAAATTTGAACTGTGCTAAAAAGTAGTGGAAGGAAGTTAATGTCGAAAAAAAGGTTATATAAATGTTTATGGTGCCTGTTCCCGCGAAATTACATCTGACACATTATTTAAATTTAGGTAAGTTTCTAATTTATATGTTTTTATTTTATATTTTATTGTTACTTAGACGCGACTTTAATATATTATTTTCTTGTTTTATCAATTTTTTCGCCGAACACTTAAGGGTTACTCGTTTCCACTTTCTGTTAGTCAGTCAAATCCGTCGTGCCGTTACGTTATCAGTAAAGTATTCATGTACGTCTAAGGCATAATGGTTCAAAATACACCTTCTATATATACATATATGAGCTTCCTGCGTAGCCTAGCCGGTAACGCGCTCGGTTCGATTCCTGGTGGGGGCTCAAAATTTCGGTGTTGACGCGACATTCATTTTCTGACAGAGAAAATTCTACATACTTTCTCATGCAGTGCGGACAGTTGATATTTCCTGCCGCGAGGGACGCTTCATGTTCGCTCAGTGCGACGCCAGCGACACCACTCGACGCTTGTCGAAAGCATCGATGTGGCAACTGTGGAATCTTTCCGAAACAGATCCGAACAACGACAGTATAGAAGGATGTTTTGTTCCTGAACCGCCGACACAAAAAACTGTAATTTTAATGTGATGCAGCCACCGAACAAACACCAAAGTACGAATATAGAAGGTGTAAGTAATGTGAGTTGCTGGGAAAATGAAATACCCCAGTTTTCTCCATGGAAAATATGAACATGAGGGTTGTGGTGGTGATGAACATTAGGCATGCCCGCGAACAAGCTGGAGATGCAGGTAACCTTTGTTCTTTTTATAAGTTAGAAAACTGTGGAAGCTGTGTTTAGTGAATGTGAGCAAAACTAATGATCCTTCGAGAAGGCAAGTCGAACTCGATGTCAGTGAATGCATTATTTTCGTTATTGAAACTGGAGTACTAATAGCCTCATCTATCGCAAACACGCGATATATGTTTCGAACGGCTATGTGCAGCGCTCGTCCCGGTATTGAAATGTTTCCGTGATTCGACTGCGCAGTTATGTACGAAAGTAGGCTTGAGTAAAGTGATTTTGAGCACAAATAAGACACGCACGCTACTTTGTTATATTTGTGTTTTATTATAAGTATGATAAAAGTAGGCAAGTAAGCTAACTTAATTACCGGTACCATATTCGTAACGTTGCATAGGTTAGTTATGACGGTTCTTGGTAAGTGAAGAATTCCTTCCTCCCGGAGTACCAATCCGTACAATAATTTACCGGGCAGTAATTAAACGTGTACGTCCCACTTCTGTTGAAAAGAGCGCCGCGGGATGATATAGCTTCCGTGATAATGAGCGAGGACAAAGGCAACCCTACTGCTCACCCTTGGGGTCCTGTATAATACTTCCAAACCAGTAAGCCAGTGAATTCCGGAGACAAAGGTTGGTGGAACGGTAATACCGATAATAGGTCCTCTGAGCTCCGAAATAATGTAAAAACGCACAAAAATCAACAAATAGATGAATGTGTGCAAATGGCGGGAAAGGGTCGCAAAGTGCGTGATGAATGTTGAAACACTTGAAAGTGGGTGGAAAACACTGTATTTAGGCGGAAAACCACGTTTTTAGTATTTGGAGCCCCGACTCAAAAATCCACACCACTTCTACTGACTCCGACCAAAATATTGAAAAATGTCACTTTTGGTGAAACTTCACGAAATACCTTGGTAGAAATGTTTTCTTCAGTATTCCAATAAATACTAACACTTTTCACACCATTTAGAGTACTTTATTACTATTTTCAGAAATCAAACTTTTTCCGGAATTATGGTATTCCGTCGGTATAAAAGGTAAATCATACACAAACATGCCAATAAGTTGATATGTTACTACAAAGCAATGAATATATTTAATATTTGACCTGATTACAGGGCACACACGCGATTATTCTTTTGTGTGTGCGTTTACTTCTGTAGGCACGTGATAATTTTACCAAAAATTGAGTGCGTTTGAATGTGTCAAAACAGGAGTAACATACACAATAATGCACTTTACTAATAACGAAACGATCAAAATGCTTTTGACATAAATTATAAGAGATTACCGTTAATGAAAATGTTTATCGGCCGGGTACCCGTAAAGCGTTGAGCCCAACGTTACACAATTTTTACTTAATTCTGCAACTATATTTTCGTTACGCTCTTACGACGTTTACGTACACCTGTGCTCCATGAACATTCGAGTCCGATGAAGTATATTTTATACTTAACATGCACAACAATATTTATTTTTCATTAACAAGTAACAAGGTTGTACTTCAAATTAGTTGACGGAGTACAATTAAATTTCTCGACATTCGGCTTTAATCTCTGAACGTGCTTTGTTGACATATACCCGATAGGCACTGATCAAGAATTGTTATATTATATTTCAAGTGTCGCTTTAACAGACGTCCTGACAGTTTGAAGAAATTGTAAGCGACTTATATCACAATCTTTTTAATAGTATTATCTTTACTTTTACGAGTTAGGTTTTCTCTAATATTCCTTCAGTTCAATGTACTTGTAGCGCGCGAGTAATTTTATTGTATCACAGTATTACATAATTTACGCTATTAGTATCTTTTTTATAATACAGGAGTTTTGAACTGACTACTTAGGTTCCGTACAAAACTTTTTTTTTCTTCTTACAATTCTTGTGTTTGCATTGATTTTTTTATTTATTTGCTTTCGAGTCCAATGAATGCTAGCAAGTTACGACTTACTTTATTTCATACTCGAATGATGCATTCGAGTTTGTTATAATGAATAATGTTGTCTAGATTTGCTCTACTATTTTGTAATTCAACAACATAACACAAGTAAACCGTACTACTACTACGACTCTAAACTAAATATACCAGAAGAATAATAGGATCCTTTATTTAGTTGAATTGTATTTCTTTAGTTATTGCCCACAGAAAGACTATCTAAACGAAGACAAGGTAGAAACGCGTATCGGATAATCGACGACGACATTAACAATAGCGTCCGAGCATCAACAACCCGCGTTTAATCACGTGACTTCTTCTTTGTTTTCAAGAGCACTGTTGACGATGTGTAACTGATGCCACGATGCTACACATAATCCGATGTCAATTCACTCGACACAATAAAATATATCATCCTTTCTGAAGCTTGCAAATAGTCACTGCAAATATGTAATTAGATTTCAACAGGTTGTCTATAATTAAGAGAAAGGAAAAGGGTTACCTTCAGTGCGGCGTACAAGTCATCCAGCAAAAATAGGTATACATTACTCGTTCCTATGCGGTGATTATCCCAGCTTTTCGTCCGGTTTTTGTGTTCCTGTAAATCCTTGGAACTTACTGATCCTTTTGCACTATAAGTTTTGTATATATAAGTAATTACACTTGTACAATAAGAGTTTTTTGTCACTGGCGCACGCTTAATGTTTCCTCTCCGGTGCAACGCTCAATGTCTTCCGCTGTATCGCTCGATGCAACGTTGCCAGCTCTCTCGGGCAGAATTGTCCAGCACCACCACAAACATACGCCGGGCGTTGACTCAAGCGTCTCTTCATGCATGCGACGATGTCAATGCGTGTCGGAATATAAAAATTACTTTAAGAATATCCAACTGCACTAAATGTTATTATAATCATGTGAGGGCGAATTACCTGTCCGTCA
>JAGDQP010004866.1:0-14022 GCA_022664845.1 Lepisma saccharinum
GTTACGTATAACTTCAGAATGAGTTGCGTATAACTTCAGAATGAGTTACGTATAACTTCAGAATGAATCAATGTGCTATGTATATTTAAACACGTCTATCTATATGCCTATGTACTTCTCTCTCTCTCTCTCTCTTTAAATTTTAATTTGGTATTATTTTATAATATTAAACCGCTTATGCCTTCTGTAACTGGAGAAGTACAGCTAAATCTTTGCTGAAGATAGACAAATAAATTAATAATTATCAAGGTACTTTATTTCCCACTTTTACGATTAGTAGCGAAGATTCCGTGAAGGTTATGCAGATAATGATACTTTTGCGCATCTTTTCTTGTGAAAACAAAACGTATAGTTAAGTACGAAAAATTTCTAAAACGTGACAATGACTAAAAGAAAAAAAAAAAGTATCCCCAATTTAGGAGTAGTACCGCCACTAGGATATACGGGGGCCCGGAGAAAAGTGTTTCGCGAGGCTCCTGTTAGCAAGGGCGTCGGCAGAGGGGGAGGAGGGGCACTTGCGCTCCCCTGGATTTCAGATTTTATACCCATTACTATTCTATTTTCATATATTTGGTGTATGTTTTTATGCTTTTCACTGCATGCATTCCATAAGAATCTATTTGGGAGTTTCCCGTTACATTTCCTAAACCATATTTCCTGATAAATATTTTCAAATTATGGATTACTTCATTTGATAGCTATTCTTAAGAATTATCCAACCCAGTTTCTAAAATGCCATTGATGATTGTGATTTTGTCCATTATTTTTTAATATACGTATATTTTTTTAAATGAACCTGATTACTAAAGCTCTTAAAGTGAATCTGAATTTGAACATTTTTTTGAAAAGTCTTTAGATAAGAGACCACCACTTTTTTTTTTTTTTTTTTTTTTGGTAACAGTTTGTTGTGTGATTTCGGTGATTCAACACTATGATAGTACTAATATTGTGTTGAATCAGCATTAAAAACACATCTATTTGTGTTGAATCGCCGAAATTAACAACGTTTTGTTGTTGACTTAACACAGCCTTTTCTTGCTGTGTACTTTCTTGCTTTGCCATTACAAACGATATTGCTACTAGAAGGAGAAAACCATAACTAAATTGTACGCCCATAAATTAATGTTATCTTATCTTAAGAAAATAGTAAACTGTAGTCTAATGAGTGTTCTGCAATCGTATGTAATAAATAGAGAAATTTGTATAACTTGCTACACACCCTTGGGAAAATTCCTGGCGACGCCCTTGTCTGTTAGTAGACAAGTTGATAAAGAAATGTTACTGGAATTGTGTTCCAAAGTGATATGTATTTACTGATGAACTGGTGAGCTTATTGCTAAATACCGTATGTAGTTAAATTACATACAATAAATAGGATAATCGAAAGCGCGAGGGCCCGCCTGCCCGGTTTAAGGGCGGCACTGTTCAGGGGGAATAACCCATACGTTCAAAAGGATTAAAAGTAAATAAGTTAGCTGTGTTCGATTCCACATGAAACATGTTTATTTCTGGCCTCTCAGAGTGTTCTACTTGTCTTGATTAATGAATATAGTATGTGCTAATAGTAGGGAACGAACGGTAAGTACACGTTACCTTTCGTCTACATTTACTTATCATGATGAAGACACAGGATTTCTCCATACGGCCCCCCCCCCTCCCCCAACAGCAAACCCGAAGGTCTGAACTTTAAATCTCTCTCAACACACGATTACTGAAGCACTAAAAAAGCTTGTATCATACTTTTTTAAAAAAAAATGCGAAAGCAAACGAAAAATGCATGGGAAATGTGAAGACTGTGTAACGATCGCAGAACCACAAACTTACCATGGTAACAGATGGTAACTGCAAAATACACCCTAGCAATGATTAATCAAGTCCTTGTAGTGATATTTTGTAATACAGTTGAATCAACCCAAATATTGGAAGTGAAAAAGTTCCCAGTGAATGCGAATGTGATTTGAACACGTCATCTTGTATAGTTTAAAGTTTGACCGTCTCATTCACTAGACCGGTCTGACACTAGCGCTTTACTACGAAAATGCATCGTCCACGAATTCTGTCAGGATTTTCAATATGTGGGTGTCGTAAAGCCAACATTTGGGTGAAGGGTTGTAAGTAGACTTTTTGCGGAGTTTATATCGATTTGTAACCGTAAACATTTATTTTTTTATTTTTTAAAGTCAGGAGAGTGTGTGTTCGAAAATTTGGGGTGACTCCCCCACTGGAGCGATGGCCATCACAACGCAGGCGAAACAAATAATAAAGTAATAATATTAACGATCATGAATGAAGCGTAAGAGAATGATTATGATTTGTTATGGCGCTGTTCCTGCTGTGTCCGTAATCATAATTACAGCATCTTTCACTACAGAAAATAAAATATATATACGCAACAACGTTGAGATCGCAAATTTATATAACTATGCAAATTATTTTGATTGTGAAGCTATGACTGTCTGATCAGACAAGAGCACATTGTCAACTCATTACGATATGAAAGAAAGGAAAGACCAACAAGTAAGGAGATCAACGTAAAAATGAATTACTTTAAGTACATCAGATAGATTGGTTTCACTAATTAAATTTGTACATGGAACAAACCGTGTAATCCACATGTCCGTTCCCTCATAGAAAGGAAGATTGGGAGGGATTACGGAGAACTCTCGTCATTACACTTCCACAATGATCAGTTATTGATTCTGCTAAATAGGCCGCTGCAATTAGTGACACAGATTGACGCACATGGAGAGTACATGTACGTTATCCACACAGAACCTATACAGAAAGTTATCCACGGAAAGTAGCATTAATATAATACAAAGTATTTAGAATTGCAGTCGATAGTTGAGACGGATGATTCGCCATGGTCAATAAAAATTAGTGTTTTTTTTTTCACTAAGTATGTGAAGTTCAAAATTAGAAATTCTATTATATAAACAGCCTAAGCTCTTTTGATCCGGTGATTAACGCCACGATCAGCAGTGGGAGGTACGCGGGTTCAAGTCTCCTTGCCGGCTATCCTGACTGAAGTTTTGTAGCGTCTTCTTTACTTTGACTTCGTGAACACTAAGATGATGCCTCGATTATTGCCCTCGCCGCTACTTTCCACATTCCCTTCCCTTGAAGAGTATTTGCTCAAGGACGTCATCCGTCATACTTAGGTGTTAGATGCCAGTAACTACCAAGAAATGTAAATTAAAATAAATATTAGATGAGTGACTGTAAGATTTAGTAAATAAATATATTTCTGTACTATATGGTTGCTTGAAACTTAATACATTAACAAGCTTTTAAATTTTTTAGAAGTGGCAAAAGGAAGTGGGGGGATTCTACCGTACTAAAATAAATCTGAGAAAATCACTCCTTCTACGGCTGTCGTAAAAGTGGTTTGTCTCTATTTGACAATTCAGGATGTTGATGGGTGATCTGCTCGAAGATTCCTAGGCAAGGTGAACCGATGGCGGTTTGCTATTGACTTCCATCGGATGAAGGTAACGTCCTAAGAACGGGATCTAAGTTTAAAGTGAGTTCCGAACCACTTATGCCCCCACCGGAAATCGAACCCGGGACCCTTGATTAGAAGTCAGCGAGCATCACCATAGGAGGCACATTTTGTACTTTATTGTACACGCACAAGTATTTCAGATTCAGTAAAGCATTCCACCTCATAACTCGTGAGTAATAGAGAATAAATGTTAACAATATGGAACAAATCCAGTATGGGTAAGCACGGTCGAACTAACCTATCTTACCTATCCTAATGTAATTTAACTTAAACCAACCTGAACTGCCCTAACGGGTACGTGGAGCAAAAAGAACGGAAAAAGTCATTAGATCGAATGAAAAACTTCCGAGAACCCTCCTTACCCTAATCTGGAATAAAGCCAACAATATAACTATACGACACTCATGATCACGGCCCCACAAATGATCAACAAACTGTTTGCAACGATATCGATAAGACATAATGGAACTGTTACCGCCCATAGAATTCTTTTTATATTATCTTTACATGATGAAAGGATCTCTGAGAGACAAATGCCGGAACTTAACGGATACATCATGACATGAATAAAAACAAAATTTTCTATTACAATAAAACTTGAAAAAAAAAAAAGATTCCTTGGCTAGCCAGGCTGCTTTCGAGATCGGAGTCCACTACTTCTGAATTCAAGTAGCCCTGCAGTAGGCATCACAATGCTCCGAAATTGGGGACCATCACCTAGGATCGAAGGCGGGACCACTCGCACCCGAAATCAGGTGTTAACCACTGTTATAAGTAAGAGTCATTTGAATCCTAAATTTAGAATAATATAAGTGGTACAAACTATCCGATCAGGACTTTCCAAGCAAAATATCAACGGTTCACCGTTTCCGCGTTCGGTTCAAGTTTTTGTCTAGGCTGGTTGTATTAAAATGAACTGTCATTAACATCCTGTACAAGCTTTCATGTACAAGAACAACAGTTTTTGGTAAAAAGGGCTCCCAATCAGTACATTCAGTGGATTTAGTCAGGAAATGGGCCCGTGACCGCACAGGAGTAGACGAGCACGCTAACCTCTGAGCCACCCCAAGTTTTGGCCTGATTCTAGTCACAGATTAGAAGTGATCGATTAACTGATTGAATCCTTGTTAACATCCTAAACGAGCTGGTGAAAGACGGGATCTACATTTTTTTATAATATTAATTTTGTTTACGACCTTTAGGCAACTTTGGCTTAGGCCGGATGAACGATGATGGAAGAATTGGTAGAAAGAGGAAAGTGGGAGGAAGCGGGACAGCCCCGGGAAAACTCACGCACACGGTGTTTGTCCACCACAAAGCGCCGTTAACGGTGGGACGACCCTCCCCTCTCCATCCTGACCCGTGAAGTGATCGCCGAGGTACGTCATCCTTTAGACGTGACGGACTTTGCCGTAAACAGTTTCTAGTTCAGCCCGTATGATTTTATATAAAACGTAAAGAACTCTTCTTGGCTAGACAGCTCATACAGGACCGCATGTGGTCAGTACAACGACCCCTTTGCCTCTTTCTACCTGGCTTTCGAGACCGAAGTCCCCATCTGGCATCGAAAAAGAGACCACTCACACGGATAGCAAGAGCACAGATCCGCCACAATTTTCATTTTTGGGGTGTAAAGCCAAAATTGGGAGAGTATAAGTGGAGTTTTCCACAGTTTTTATTGATTTTTGACCGTAAAAACGTTAATAAGTCGAAGGGCGTTCTTGAGAATTTGGGAGTGACACCTCCGACGGAGGGAGGGGGTCTGGCGGAATCACTGAGCGAGAGCGTTAACCTTTACGCTAAGCAGGAGCTTATGGAAGAACTCAGAACAAAGCTATTTAATCGAATCCGCTCTTTAGTATAAATACAGAAATACGATGTTACACCCTAATGCGACTGAAAAATTGAAAATATGCACTGCATATGGTACATGTCCACAACTTTCTATTTTAGACTGAGAACACGAATTACCGCATTCCTCCAAATCTGAGATTTCAAATTACTGACACAAAAATACGAAAGAGGAGGTGAATGTAATGTCGCGAAAAAAAACAACAAAAAAATGTACAACATACTACAGGAAAGGTTTACAAAGTCCGAAAAAACAAACGCCCAATCATGCCAAGACTACGACGAAAATACGACACGACACAGAGCAAAACGTTCTGACGACATGAAAGCAGAAATGCGTAAAATAGCCACACGGAAAAAAACAATCGAGAAAATAAAAAAATAGAAGACTTAATTTGGTCTCTGCCTTTCTTACCTTCAGACAAAAAAGGGAAGGAAGTTTGTATGCTGTCTAGCGAGGTTAGCCAAGATGACAGATGGGACTAAACGAGCCCCCTACTCTATATTGTATTTCTGCCTCATCTTTACTTGCAGACGGCAGTGGGAAGGAACTTGAAACGCGGGGACCGATCGATGATGCTGTAGGTACCTGGCGATAAAGCTCGCTTATCGTACGGGCGCAATGTATACAGGATACGCATGCATGTGTATATGTATCCCAAAACAGACATCCGCATTATGGTTAAGCATGCGCGAAATTAACACACTTGAAGTATAAATGTCAAATGAATAAATGGAGGCTATCTATCTCACCTAATAGTCCATACGGTCCATACTATAACAGAACTTTTTCCCTAGCCCACCAATCAACACAGAATATTTTCGAAGTACGAATATGCTTGAACATGGGAATTATTTTTTAACATTATTTTTTTATTATTTTCTTTATTTTTTTATTACTTATTCACACATATCGATATTATTTTTTAAACGTTATTTTGAAAAGATTCAATCTTTGAACAATCCATCCTTCAGGCTAATAGTGGAAAGCAACTATGTCTAACAATAGGAGGCAAGCACTACTTCTGTATGTCTGTAATGTATCTTATTGTTGCATCAAACTGCTATGCTGCTTCTACAAATTCAAGCCTAGAGCGTTTAAACACTCAAAGTAGCAAATTCATAACCATTTCAACAGTTCTATTCGTGCCGATTTTTTCTTCTTTCTTCATTGTTGAAATCGCTTGATTGTTGTAGTTAACATCCAACCTTATAAAATTAAATTCTTTCAAAAACGAATAAAAAGGATAATAAAATTCGGCACGGATAGAACTCTTGAAATGGTACTATGAACTTTCTTCTCTGAAAGTTTGAACTTGTAGAAACACTGCAATTTCGTCTAACGAAAAAAAATACACTGCTCGCCATTAAAAATGCAACACCATAAAGGAGACATCGGCTTAATGCAAAATTTGCAGAATATACAGAACATGAAAAGATAAACAACTGATTAGCACGACAGTCCCGCGACGCATCAGTAGCGCCGGATATGTGAATCTAGGAACAGCAATCGGAGGCAGGTCCGAGAGCCATAGTGCAGTGGTAGACGACTGTTGTTGTGACGTGAGTGTGTGTGTGTGTGTGTATACGGTCGAAAGATGCCTCGTAGTCTAATGCGGCAGTCCTGCCAGCAGGTTTTCTCCTTCGATCGCGGGAGAATTGTGGCATATCCAAGTACGGCTTATCCTTCCGCGACATTGGTGCCCATATTTTACAAACTACGTCGACAGTGTAGCCCAAATGGACTCGATGGCTCCACGAAGGTACTAAACAACGACATGCCGGGTCCCACCGACCGCGCCATATCACGTGGCGCGAGGATAGGTGTCTTTGTTCGTATGGTTCTGGCAGATTGAATAGCCACATCCCGAACACTGGCGCACGAACTGGCGGATGTTGGACAGCACCCAGTGTCCTCACGAACCGTTCTACGTCGTATGGCAGAGCAGTCGCTCATATTTGCACGACGCCCACTGCTGCGACTTCCGTTGACTGCACAGCATAGGTATGAGCGACTACAATAGTGTCGCGATCGTCGCGCATGGACAGCCGGATGGAATCTCTTTTCTGTTCCGTTGTCACGCAGCGAACAGAGCGGGCTGCTATCTTCTTTCCTTCTTGCTGTTGCAGTTTAAATGGCGAGCAGTGTACATTAGAGACATACGGATGTGCTGCTCCTGCCTAGTTTTAGTGATAGTTCTTTACATTAACCTTAATGAGATAAATATTTGTTTCTAAAACATTATTTTAAGAGTTTCCCTCTGTCTGGTCAACATCTTATTCAAACATATAGGCGGGTTGAAAAAACAATGCTAATTTAGAACAATATGGCAGATATTTCTGAGTGCTATGTTGGAATGAGGGACTGCGTAAATGTGACTTGACAGACTAACTGACATGCGTATGAAATAAAACTCGGCATCTTTCCAATATTAAGGTAACAATCGAAATCACTTAACTACAAGAAAATTTTATTGAGATGAGATTTAAGCTATTCAATGTTACCATAATTTAACAAGAATATCCTCCTGGTACAGCTGACTGTGGGGATAAAAAAGTGCATCTGTACGAGTCCAATGAGTGTAGGAAGGGACTGTTCATGTTCAAGTGGGTACTGAACCACAACGTTCAATGGAATCTCACCGGATGCGAATGAGAGGCCATGCGCATGAAAAGCAACGTGCTAACCGTTCACCTAGTCGGGGACTCTTCAGTATACATGACGAAGGAGTTGTAAATACTGACGAGTGTCCAAACCTGTTAGAAATTAATTTTCTAAATCCCCCGATTCAGAAATGTCAAATAAAATGTTAAAACGTTTACAATGTGAGATTTAAAAAAAAATAGTTCCTGTAGTTACTGTAAGTAGCATTATGTAATCAGTTCTACCGTCAGCACTAAGACAACGTTCCAAAATTCAACCCGCCTTGGTATTTTTCATAGTAAAAGTTTCGAGTTACAAATTAATAAAGACGGCGGTAAATTCAAGATCTATGACAGGTTCAGCGAGTCACGTGATCGTGAGGTCGACCATTTTCCATATGCTTCATGCTAATTAAATTGTCTTAATCACAATTACAATTACAATGCTGGTTGGAGATCGCATCATACCACTAATAAAAGTCTCACCTCAGTTATATATGGTGCCCGAACGGGCTGGGTCATTTTTCATAAAGTTCCGCTACTGGTGCGAAAGGCAGTACGGGTCAAAGGCGACCTGTGATTGGCCTCACGAAATAAAATCCACCAATCGTAGTTCAGGATCTTCAGCAAGCGGGGCTAATGTCGACTAACAGAAAAATCATATGTTTCCAAATAAAGCTGCAACCTTTTAATCTGTATATAGAGCTTGTCTTTGGATAGCAAGACCATTTGTTACTTCTGATATTCTTCGTCACGTATTGTAGTAATCAAACTCCTGTCTACATATAATTATCTTTAGCCCATCTGAGGAACTCACCTCAAGCAGGTAAAAGCTTTGAGAATTTATCCTTTATTTGTTGCCTGTTCCATTTCGTTGCAATGCTATGGCCATTTTGCACCCCCAGACGCCAGCACTACACCGTATGTTTCTAATGTAATTTTAACGTTGTACGAAATTACAATGCTAACCCACAAATTGAAGCCTAGAGAGTTCAAATTTTCAGAGAAGAACGTTATCATTTCAAGAGTTCCACCGGTGCCGATTGTTTATTTCCTTGTTGAAATCGCTTGATTGTTGCTGTGAATATCAAAACCCATAACAATGACACTCTTTCAACAATGAACACACAAGAATATACAAAATCCACACGGGCAGAACTCTTGAAATGGTTATGAACTTGGAGGAGTAGGATTTAATTTTCGTGCGACGAGAAAAACACATTAGATATATACGAAGATGGTGCTGCCATGCAGCTTTAGAGAAAAAGTTGCTGTACCAGATCGCCTGTGTAGCATCAGAACACTGAGATAGTACAATATAAACGTATAAACATGGTAACAGACAAAACAGATTCGTGATTGTATACGCCAGATATAACAGGCTATTGCTACAGTTGCCAGTTGCTGAAGGATAATTCAATGTTTTCAGGAAAAATACTTCCTATCTTACCTGTTCTGTTTCCAAGGTATGGTCCAAATGCTGAAACAACAGTTAAACGAATTACACGAACACGCACCAGCAAACCACGCAGTGATCATCCTTAGCGAGTCCACACACTTCTGCGACAAAATCATTTGTGAACACAACGACCTATTTCTGACATTTTTAAAAGACTTTCTCTATACTTAAAAAAAAAAAGAAAGATGTGTGTATTATAAAGCCCGTCAACCAACTTCCTTTATCAACCAGATAACCGAACTAGCCTAAGCTATCAAATAAAGCAAACGACAGCAGAAACTGAATTATAACAGAAACACAACACACCACGGAGTTCTAAGAAAAGTGAAAACTGTTTTATCTATCTGCCTTCCGTAAACACAAGTAACGCTCCAAGACCATATTTTCATAAAACAATACCCGCAATCAGAAACTCGACCAAACATTGTATTTAGCCGTATTTAATTTTCATTACTGGATTATACAGAAAACTATCCACCTGTAATTAGGTGTGTTGGTCCATGACTTCACGAAACCACCCTTTGCATTTAAAAGTATTTATTTACGATTAAACAAGTAAACGAAATTTTATAGTATAAGTTATAGGGACGGAGGCAAAATCTAGGGGTTGAGGTGGAGGGTTTTTGAATTGATTTATTCGTTTTATTATTGATTTATTCAGGCCGGGACAGGGTACGGGAAAGAATGCGGGAAGAAGTCGGTAAGGGCCTAAGTATAAGGTACCATTCCGGCATTTGCTTGCTGTGACAAAACCTCAGGCACGATGGTCAGCAGCTGGTATCGAAGCCAGTACCTACCGAATGAAAAGTCAATGCTCTGTCAACTAAGCTACGGCCGCTCTGTATCCGGGGGCGAGCCCAGGCCCTTCATGTGCCCACCAGAGATGAAACGGGTCGTGTACGTCACTCGTGTCATACACGACACGAGTCGGCAACCTGATTTCGACCCGGTTACCCGAAAGACAGGGTAGACTTTTTTTCTTTCCTTATTATACATTGTTGCATTTGAACAGTGTTGTTTTTTCAAGAGGCGACCAAGACATTACCTTTCTTTTTTTTTTTCAAATTTATTAAATGCCTTTAGGTTCAAGGCCGGGAGAGTGATTGAAGGTAGTCGTTCAAGGCCTAGGTAGTCTGTACCATACCGGCATTTACCTGGCGTTACTGAGGGGAAAATCCTGAAAAAATTGTCAGGACAGGCGGCAGCTGGACTCGTTCCCAGGACCTTCCGAATGCTAAGCCAACCCTTTACCTCGGTAACAAGGATTTAACCCCACCCACCCCAGAGCACGAAAAATTCGACGCCGGAAAGTTCCTGACAATATTAATAACATACGGAAATAGTTTCATATCTCCGGAAAGAGCAAAAATACCCCCAAGGGCGTGCAAAACGACCGCCGACTGAGATAGTCAGTGAAAACTGGGTCACCGAGTCAGTCAGGTCACACCCAGTCAAGACCGCGTCACGGTTTCAGCTCTGATCCCAACCAGGGCTTAAAAATAAACAATCTCGTTTGCAGTGGCGATTACAGTCCAGTTTGAAACCGTCCAGTCGTTGAACTGGATGACAATATGCTGAAGTGTAAAAACTATAAAAATCCCGCAAGAGAAAGACATGAAATAAGGCACACTGAAGTTGTTATGGGTATCTGAATTTGAATTTAATTTTTAATGCCTTTAGGCAACTTTGGCTCAGGCCGGATGGATGATGATTGGTGAAATGATTAAAGTGGGAGAAAACGGGAGAACCCCGAGAAAACCCACACATGGTGTTTGTCCACCACAAAACTCACATGGCACGGTTAGGGTTTGAACCGACGAAGCCAAGCGCCAGAGGTGAGGGCTCTAACTGTTGATGCACCGCGGCCCCATGGTTATATTTGGTAAACTTTATTTTTATATGGGCCAGCCTAGTAACATTGGACTTCGGCCCGTCACGATTCACCTTTAGCTGTTTAAAATCCACACCCCTACCGGGGATTGAACCCGGGGCCTCCGAGCGGAGAGCCTACCGCCGCAGACCGCTCGGTCGGCCCCATGGTTATCTGAAATGAACTGAGTGTGACATGTTCTAACTCAGAAAAATGAATACAGTTCAAAACTTCAAGGGAAGTTACAAGAATGCATCTGTAGCATCCATCACCTGATTAAAACAGTCAGATAAATCGAGATCAAGGTCATTCAATTCAAATCTGAAGTTAAGTTTCTCTCTCCCTGCTTCCATTGATGGCACACAAACAGTCGGACAAAACAAACAGAACTGTTAAATACAACAAAACCCTGGAAAACTAGATGCTTACACCCTCTCCAACAAACAGAAAATTCTGGCAGGCATCCTGCTCACTAGTATGAGCGATAACGTATCTGGTGAGACTGGAGCGAACCTTGCGAAAGCTCGTCCACGCTCACTGGACTAAGATGATTTCAAACCTGCACTCATGCCCCCTCTTTGGGTAATGATTTCAAGCCAACATTTGAGCACAGTCCTCGCTGTTGTCCCAAAACTTCTCAAACAATTTCAACATGATCTAACTTTGCCAAAACTTACCAATCATTTCCAACCCCTCCCAAAATATTTTAAAATACTCAAAACATTCAGAAAAGAACCTAAGAGAGGTATGCAGACTACTCACTTCAGCACATTACTCAATTCGTATTAAGTTCAACATTTCAGTAGTCAGTGTCGAGCGTGGAATGCTGTTTGTGGGGTTTTCCATCTTGTACATGTTCCGTAAATCTTTCATTCCTCCCTTTTCTTTCTTCTTATTTTTCGTACCTTCTCGCGACTCTACCTGAGAGCCTCCTGCAACCTAAATTTGAGTTGGATCTTAGACCGTGTTGGAGAAAGATGCATGAATTTCCAATCAGCATTAAAATATTACGAGAATCTGAATTTCAATTAACAAAACATCTGATTCGTCAAGATGCAAACAATTTTCGTCTTTGTAGCTGGACTGAGGAAGCACTTAATACACAATTTGATAAATTCAGGCGTTGATTACAAGGTTTGCAAAGCTCTTAAATGCAAAAGCATGCACTCTGTACTAAACCTTTTGAATTCAACGTTATCGCAGAACGGCAGACAACTTGTAACAGAGAAGCGCTTTAACGCTGTCATTCACAAGCATTCAGCTGTAATTAAAGGAATAAACTGCTCATCACTCCCCAAGAGGAGGGGGAGGGGAGAACTTTGTTTTTACGCAGCGGCAGTTCTTCTGATCCGCGTTCTATCAGCGAAAGAGTAATTACCACCATAAACACCAGAAATCCTCTTTCACATCTTCTGAACGCTCGGTTATCTGAGTGATTCTCATGTCCTATTTCGACTACGTTTCCAAATATGATGAACGCATTGCGATGTTTCATTAACTGCAGCTATTATCCATGTTTCATACGCACTACGGCGAACATGGAAGCGCGCACGAGGAAAACAAAGCAGAAAAAAAATAATCAAATAAATGGCTCTTTGAACTCAATCCGTAGTGAGAAGCATTTCTCATATGACGTAGGATAAACGTTTCGTTTCCAACGGAGAAACATAATAAATAGTGCTAATAACGCATTAAAAAGCAATTTGTCATATCCGCCAGTTCATTTGTTAAAGAGTTACAATATGCTTACTTCTTTCTTAAGAAAACAAAGACTAAGTGCTTTTATGTTACTCGTTTTAAATGGGAAGGAAAGGAGTAATGTCTGTTCACTCACAAGAAATACTACCGAGAAATATAACGGGACAGGACCAACTCAAAGATAGGAATACCTAAAGAAGAATAAAAGCTTTGTTGAATTGAAACCGAGGGTTCTCGATTAAGAAGCAACCTTACTAGTGCTATTATTATTAATCCATTAAATTCAAGCATCTTATACAGTTTTGAAAAGGCGAATATGTTAATATAATTTAAATTTTATTGTAAAACTTTTAGGAAATTTCGGCTCAGACAGAATGGCTGATGACTGGAAAATTGGTGGACTAAAGAAAGTGAGAGGAAACGGGAGAACCACGAGGAAACCGAACACACACGGTGTTTATCCACCATAAAGCACACATCGCACGATTTGGGATCGAACCGAGGACCATCAAGCACCAGAGGTGGACGCCCCCCTACCACTGAGCCACCGCGGCCCAAATATGGATAATGTTTTGAACCATGTTTGACACGCTATCACTGCGGTAGGGCCTTTACTAAGGAAATATAATCGGCTGTTTGTTCATAATCGACTCTTTGCTGTGTTAGCGCGTTTTGTGCAAAAAGCCAATGTTTGGTACTTTTTGTGCAGAACCCAATGTTTGGTACTTTTTTTTTAAAAATCCAGTGTTTGGTGCTTTTTGTTCAAAATCCAGTGTTTGGTGCTTTTTTGTTCAAAACCCAGTGTTTGGTGCTTTTTTTGTTCAAAACCCAGTGTTTGGTGCTTTTTTTTGTTCAAAACCCAGTGTTTGGTGCTTTTTTTGTTCAAAACCCAGTGTTTGGTGCTTTTTTGTTCAAAACCCAGTGTTTGGTGCTTTTTTGTTCAAAACCCAGTGTTTGCGGCTTTTCTGTTCAAAACCCAGTGTTTGCGGCTTTTCT